>CM056840.1:19007454-19070569 GCA_029853015.1 Chelidonichthys spinosus
GTCTTACATCAAAACCATGAAGTCTTACATGAAAACCATGTAGTCTTACATCAAAACCATGAAGTCTTACATGAAAACCATGAAGTCTTACATGAAAACCATGTAGTCTTGCATGAAAACCATGTAGTCTTACATCAAAACCATGAAGTCTTACATGAAAACCATGTAGTCTTGCATGAAAACAATGTAGTCTTACATCAGAACCATGTACTCTTACATGAAAACCATGAAGTCTTACATGAAAACCATGTAGTCTTACATCAAACCATGTAGTCTTACATGAAAACCATGACGTCTTACATGAAAACCATGTAGTCTTGCATGAAAACTATGTAGTCTTACATCAGAACCATGCACTCTTACATGAAAACCATGAAGTCTGACATCAGAACCATGTAGTCTTGCATGAAAACTATGTAGTCTTACATCAGAACCATGCACTCTTACATGAAAACCATGAAGTCTGACATCAGAACCATGTACTCTTACATGAAAACGATGTAGTCTTACGTCAAAACCATGAAGTCTTGCATGAAAACCATGTAGTCTTACATCAAACCATGTAGTCTTACATGAAAACCATGAAGTCTTACATGAAAACCATGTAGTCTTGCATGAAAACTATGTAGTCTTACGTCAAAACCATGTAGTCTTACATGAAAACCATGAAGTCTTACATGAAAACCATGTAGTCTTACATCAAAACCATGAAGTCTTGCATGAAAACCATGTAGTCTTACATGAAAACCATGAAGTCTTACATGAAAACCATGTAGTCTTACATGAAAACCATGAAGTCTTACATGAAAACCATGTAGTCTTACGTCAAAACCATGAAGTCTTACATGAAAACAATGTAGTCTTACATGAAAACCATGAAGTCTTACATGAAAACCATGAAGTCTTACATGAAAACCATGTAGTCTTACATGAAAACCATGTAGTCTTACATCAAAACCATGACGTCTTACATGAAAACCATGAAGTCTTACATGAAAACCATGAAGTCTTACATGAAAACCATGTAGTCTTACATGAAAACAATGTAGTCTTACATGAAAACCATGTAGTCTTACATCAAAACCATGACGTCTTACATGAAAACCATGAAGTCTTACATGAAAACCATGTAGTCTTGCATGAAAACTATGTAGTCTTACGTCAAAACCATGTAGTCTTACATGAAAACCATGAAGTCTTACATGAAAACCATGTAGTCTTACATCAAAACCATGAAGTCTTGCATGAAAACCATGTAGTCTTACATGAAAACCATGAAGTCTTACATGAAAACCATGTAGTCTTACATGAAAACCATGAAGTCTTACATGAAAACCATGTAGTCTTACGTCAAAACCATGAAGTCTTACATGAAAACAATGTAGTCTTACATGAAAACCATGAAGTCTTACATGAAAACCATGAAGTCTTACATGAAAACCATGTAGTCTTACATGAAAACCATGTAGTCTTACATCAAAACCATGACGTCTTACATGAAAACCATGAAGTCTTACATGAAAACCATGAAGTCTTACATGAAAACCATGTAGTCTTACATGAAAACAATGTAGTCTTACATGAAAACCATGTAGTCTTACATCAAAACCATGACGTCTTACATGAAAACCATGAAGTCTTACATGAAAACCATGTAGTCTTACATGAAAACAATGTAGTCTTACATGAAAACCATGAAGTCTTACATCAAAACCATGTAGTCTTACATGAAAACCATGTAGTCTTACATCAAACCATGTAGTCTTACATGAAAACCATGACGTCTTACATGAAAACCATGACGTCTTACATGAAAACCATGAAGTCTTACATGAAAACCATGACGTCTTACATGAAAACAATGTAGTCTTACATGAAAACCATGTAGTCTTACATCAAAACCATGACGTCTTACATGAAAACCATGAAGTCTTACATGAAAACCATGAAGTCTTACATGAAAACCATGTAGTCTTACATGAAAACAATGTAGTCTTACATGAAAACCATGAAGTCTTACATCAAAACCATGTAGTCTTACATGAAAACCATGTAGTCTTACATCAAACCATGTAGTCTTACATGAAAACCATGACGTCTTACATGAAAACCATGACGTCTTACATGAAAACCATGAAGTCTTACATGAAAACCATGACGTCTTACATGAAAACCATGAAGTCTTACATGAAAACCATGACGTCTTACATGAAAACCATGTAGTCTTACATGAAAACCATGTAGTCTTACATCAGAACCATGTAGTCTTACATGAAAACCATGACGTCTTACATGAAAACCATGTAGTCTTACATGAAAACCAAACCTTGCCTTCAGATGTCAAACAAAGGCCGTCAAGTTCACACACATACAAATTGCCATTAAATACTGGTAAAATCAATAACGTAGATATTTAAAAAAGAAAAAACAAATAACCTAATACTAAAATAACGTAAAGCAAAAACAGTTGCACAAAAGTGGGCGATGGAGTCAGCCTCAGCATCCTGTCTCAGGTCTGGACTCTCATCCACATCACAGGTAATATTCCCACCCCCTGATCTTATGGAAACCATCCTATTTATAAACTAGGAGCACCCAGTCACTACACACTACTGTAACTGTGATATGGGACAGTAATGCATGCAGACATGCAGACAGCAGCTACAGTCCAGACTCATAGTGACAGCAGAGAGCAGTTAATGCCTTACCTGTTGTCCTCTCTGAAGATCTGCATCACCCAGCCTCCCTCATCCACATTCCATTTTCATGAACATGGACAACAAGAGTTGTCCATTGTTGCCAAACTAGTAACCTCGCCCCATGGAGCCTTGTAACCATCTGTCCTGAGCTCCTGATTGGTGTGTTTCCACCTGCAGCATTGTGTGCTGATTGTGTTCAAGCTGTGAGTACTTGAGTGCCAAGTCAAGGTGCAACTAAGAAGTTCAGCAAATCTGAATCCTGTATGCAAACAGGGAATTGTGTTCTAGAGGTTTGGGGAACTGTCTTTGGTGTTTTTGTTTGTCGTGGTGCATATATGTAAACCGGTAATAATGCATCATCGATGCCATGTAAATGAATTTGCATTTGATCAAATAAAGGCTCGCCCTGTTTGTTCTCTTTAAGGGCGTCAGTTGAAGAGAAGTACGCCAAAGATCTGCTTGGTCTGTCCAAGAAGGTGTGTGGACACAACGAGATGAAGTAAGCAACCTCGGAGCCGAGCTGCTGCTGCTGTGATGAGCAGAACCTCGGGGAATGAAAAGACACTATTGGTTTGGATGCAGGGAGACAGGTGGAAGCAGATCAATCTGACTCTGGTTGGAAGTTTAACAGCAGAAATGAGGATTTCCCAATTTTTGCTGCAACTTCTAAATAACATTGTTTCAGGCTGGCATATTGTGATCTCAGTGTTGATGTGTGGTTCTGCATCAGAGAGTCTAGTTCCCGTCCTGTTACATGACCCCGAGCTGTTTCTGTTTCTATAGAGGAAGGAGGACTAAAAGTGGAGAAAGGGAACATTATGTAACTTTTTTTTTCTAAACCAGCTAAAGTTTCCATTCAGTGTTTCTCACCAAAAATGCATCAAGTGAATTATTGAATGAAGTATCTGCAGGTTTTGAAAAGTCTGAAAACAGACTTTAAAAAGGGGGTTTAAAGTTCTGATTAATCTATCCACTTATTCTGGTCTCGGATGCATTAATTTCATTAAACAAATCTTCAGGAAAGTACTGAAAGAAGTTATATAATGATGAATAATTGTGGGCTTTATCATGGTTTTCCTCCATTCTTTGGCCAGTATGACCATCAAACAGAGAAACACTGCTGGAGGGCTAACATGCCCGCTAATATAGAATAGTGCCCCTAGTGGTAAAAGATTTTAAAGGGTCTCTAATCCTCTTTTCTTTTGCTTTTTTTTTTTTTAAAGCACATTAAAACGATCTCTGGACATGTTCAAGTTACGTAAGTGTTCAACATTTCGGACTCCTAATAACGCTGCAATTATTTCTCATCTGTTTCAGAACTTTTGGTGAACTCAGAATTATTTTATATATATATATATATATATATATTTTATTTTTACCTTTGCAGAAACTGAACACGTGAGTCTGTCACACCTACAACTGGCACAGAGCATGAGGGAGGAGGCCAAAAAGCTGGAGGAGTTCAGAGAAAAACAGAAAGAAGCGAGGAAAAAGGTTGGCAGCCTTTTTTTTTTTTTTTTTTTTTAATCGGCGCTGCAACAAACAAAGAGACTTTAACAAGTTATTGACCGGATACGACTGTTGTGGTTTCAGATGGAGCAACAGATGGACGCCCTCCACAAACAGAAGTCTTCGCAGTTCAAGAAGACAATGGACGTGAGTGAAAGCGGAAAAACACAGTCAATAATTTACTTTTCCGTGTAATGTGTTATTGATGAACTGATTTGCATGGATGGTGCAGAGGAAGTGATCTGCAAAACAAAATACTCTGTTGTCTGTGTTTAAAAGGGGGGTCGCAGCACGCTTATAGTCATTTCCTGATCACTTTGTGAATCCTGTGACAATGATGGGTCTCATCCCTCCTCTGTACTTCCTCTTTGTTGGGAGGAAGTCGTGTTGACCAGTCTGGGAAGTGAACCACCGGCACGTCATTTAATAACATCCAACTCGCTGCCAAAAACAAGAAGTAGCTGTCATGCAATATTCAAATGAAAGTTAAAAAAACAAAACATGCTCAGTCCAGCTCTTGTCAGTCCTGTACGCTTTCTTTGCACGTTTTGCCCCCCTTTTTTTTTATTTTACATCGTTTTTGCGAAGCTAACTGCGACGCTGTCCCCCAGTCAAAGAAGACCTACGAGCAGAAGTGCCGAGACAAAGAAGAAGCGGATCAGAACGTGAACCGAAACGCCAACACCACCAACACCAAGCACATGGATAAGGTACGGGAAAAAGCAGCTCTGAAAACTTGCAAAGTGGCACTCATGTTCACACCTATTAAATGTCATTTCTTTACTTAGAAGCACGGTTAGCGACTTCACACTCACATGTTCTTTATTCTTTCCTCTTTTAGCTCTTCTCAAAAGCACAGCAAGCAAAGCAGACAGCAGAGGAAGCAGGTACCTTTAGACGGAAACCCGCCGCAGACGTCTTTTTCACACCAGCCGCTGTGAAATGAGCTGATTTTGTAATAACGGAGAATGTTGGTTCTGGCGTGTGATTGGCAGACAGGTTGTACCATCAGAACGTGACCACGGTGGGAAAGATCAGAGACGAATGGCTGAAGGAGCACGTCAACGCCTGTGAGGTGAGACGGATTTACATTAAAACTGTTTTGCATGCGTCATGCAAATGGAGCTAAATGTCTCTCTTGTGTTTTTTTTTTTTCGCCTTCACAGGTGTTTGAGAAACAGGCGATGGAGCGCATCAACTTTGTGAGAAACACAGTGTGGACTCACCTCAACCAGCTGTCCCAGCAGTGTGTGACCAGCGACGAGGCAAGGCCGCCGCTACAGTGACCTTAAAGCCGCCGTAATCAGAGTCTTATAATATTCACTGTGGATTGTTACGGCCTCTTTGCTGGCGAGCACGGCGGAGCAGCTAAAGAGCAAAGATAGATTTCCCTCAGGAGACCAAAAGCAAAGCGAAAGAGAGTAAATTAAATGTAAAGAAATGCTGATTGTTGCTCCGCAACTGCTGGATGTCTAATATAACTTTATAAAAGGTGCATCTCCGTGGTGTCAGCTGTTAGTTTGTGGACTATCACCATCTTGGCTTTTTTTGCTACAAGAATAGGAGCTTCTATAGGAGTTCCCCCCCCTGCTGGCCATTAGACAGATTGCAAGATTAAGGCACATTTGCATCGACTTCCCTTTTCAGACCTGGAGGTTGTTGCCTGGTCTTGTTCCACTCCCCCTAGTGGCCAAATTAATTCAGGTTTCTAGTCATCTGTGAACTAAGAAAAACCTTCTTGGACCAGCCTCCAAGCATTGTTTAATTGGACTCTAACCCCGTTTTACCGTCTCTTGTGTGTGTGTGTGTGTGTTTAGCTCTATGAGGAAGTGAGGAAGTCCCTGGAGCAGTGTGATGTCCAGGAAGATATCGAACACTTTGTAAACCTCAGACAGAGCGGCGACAAACCACCAGGTGTGAAATCGGGATCACTCACTAACAATTAACCAGCGCTGGAATGCTGAAAGCAGTTATCCAACAACGCACAAACATGCACTGTTTGCTCAGTTTGTATTGGTTTTTTTCCTCCAGCTCCTGTCGTGTACGAGAACTTCTACAGCGGCCATCGGAATCCAGCTGTAGCTCCACCCTCTCGACTGCCCCCACCAGTCATCAGGTAGACACCAGTTCATCCATCCGTCCTCACATTTAGTGCTTCAAACACACTTTCAGAACACTAACAGCCTCTTTGTTTGCCTTGTGTTTGAATCTGCAGGAGGGGCCCGTTACCTGATCCAACAAACGACAGTAGGGCTTTGTTTTGGCTTTAACAGAGTGTGGTGTGTTGCATGCTAGAATGATGGCACGCCACTTAGTGAACATAAACGCTCCCCGACCTTTCGGGCACTGCGTATTGATAATTGTCACATTTGCAACTTGATTCTTCTGGCACGCGTCTGATTTTCATACTCATCCCTGTTTTTGCAGACGATACGATCTACTCGACGGTGCAGGACGCCGGGTACAGCGTTATCCAATACTGACACGCAGATCTGCCGGGGAAGTAATTGTTCCTCCCGGGGCGGCGCTGTAATGGAGGTTGCATAAGACTCATCACTTCCTCCTGTGTGATTTCCTGTAACGATACAAGTACGCCAAATAGAAAAGAGTGTCGTGACCGTGTACATATATTTGTGTGGTATGTTGAATATATCACAGTGTTTCACAACAGGATAGTAAACGTCATAGTTTTGTTTTTTAATCAAAACTGAAATCTTTTGCTTCTTCAGATAAAGAGTGTATTTATTGTGTACACATTCTTCAGGGCTCCGTCTTCTACATCATCTTGATGTTTATTTCAGTTTTGTATTTATTTTTGTGGGTCTTAACTTCTTCAATTGAGGTAATCGGAGATTACCCGTTTTTTTTTTCCATTTCCTCTTAGATGTGAAAGAAGCACGTCGGCTGACAGAGAGGTTGTGATTGGAAGGCATTTATCTGCAGTTTAGGGATGAGCACAGACCTCCCATGAAAGTCCTGCTCTGTCACTCGACTACATGCAAATATGTTCAACAGTCTCGACTAATTCAGTCTCCAAACAGGCTCGTTTTTCTGTTGCAAGAAAGGTAGATTTGCTTCTGTGTCCCGAGATGGACGTACAAGTAATTAAAATGGACATGTGTGATGATGATGTATGATATTTTCTGAATACTTGAGGATTGCTGGAATCTTTGCACTTTGATTTTTGCTTTATTTATGTTTTAAAGAGTGGAGAGGGATTAAAATGCATTTCACTGTGTCTGAGCTGGTGTTATTTTTATTAAATATATAAAACCTTATTTTCAAATGCATCTTTAACTTTCTCTAAATCCGTTCAGCTGCATTTGCACCTGCTATTTATTATTTATATATATTTTACGGCTACTATTTTATTTTGACCGTCAAACATGACACAATGAAAGGTTCAAATAAAAACGTGTGCAGCTTTATTTCCACCACATTTGGCAATTATATTTTTCTCTTTTTTTTGCCTCTGAAATTCCAACTTGTAGATTTTTTTGCATTTGATGCGATCCGTTCCTTCTCAATGTGAGTAAAAGTTTGAGGTAACCGTCAGTTCATCTTAAGGATGTCCACATCCGTCTGCAGGCGTTCGTCCTGAAATACCAGCTCTGGTGAGCGTGGAAGAAAAAAGATAATGATGCAGGTTCTTCAGGGGAGCAAAGGGATCCTTTGGTGGTCCGATATCACTCCGATCGTAACAGATCCAGGATCACCTGGATGGTCCTCTCCCCTACAGCAGATAGAGGGAGAATTTAGCTCTCTTGTTGTCATAGTACATTCATTATTTATACACATTTTGCGGGTTTCACCGAACAGCCACGGACACCTTAAACAAGTGTTCACCTTCAAGATTCATCCTCGGGTTCTCCAGCTTCTTTTCAAGCAAAGAGTCCATCAGTTTCCTCAGGTGTTTGAAGATCACACCGATCCGCACAGGCGCCTTTACAACACCGAACAACACAGATTTAATTCAGTACACCAGGAAGAAGATCCATTTTGTTTGGACAAAAGAGTGGCGGGAGAGAAGAACCTGGAAGTGGATCCATCCGTCCAGCGTGATGAGCCTCTCTCTGTGCTGGATGTCGATGTCGCCTCCGAACAGCAGCAGGGGGAAAGGAGATATCAGAGTGGTGTCTCGCAGGTAGATCTTTGCATATTTCACCTGCCGGATAAACGTTTAATTAGCACAAATGTGACTACGGGGATGATCACATCCTCACACTCGTCGCCCGTACCTTCTCCTGGTACAGCAGCCAGCCGTGCGTCTGCAGGTTGCGGTTAACGGACGAGGGGTGCACCTGAGCCTTGCCCTGGGGCGTCTCCCCCGTGCAGACCACCCGCTCCAGCACGTCCACGGATGGGGTGCACAGGACCCGGGCCACGCTGTCGTAGAGCCCCGCCGTCAGCACCGCGTTCAGGACGGACATCTGGTGCTTGGACAGCGCCGGCGCCGCCGGGAGCTTGGAGTGAGACGACGAGGAGCGAGAGGACCAGAAACCGGCCTGCTCCACCATCTTGATCAGCTCGCGCTTCACACCCTGGATAAACGACGATGGATCGACCACATTAGATTAGATGGGAGGGGGAAGTGTGTGTGTGTGTGTGTGTGTGCGTGTGTGTTACCTCTATTGTAATAAGAGCGGTGCGATTGAGGAAGTGTTTTCTACAGTAGGACATTTCTGCTCTTTGGCCATCGGTCTGCGAGTTCTTCCACCTGACAGGAAAACAGGAGCAGAGGTCATCGAGCCATCAAGACTGATCATTTAGAATATCATGCACCACTGCATGGCCGTGTTCACCAAACCTGTTTCACTATCATACAAGTTGAGGACAATATGGCTTTTGATTACTTCAGTATTTAACAATCATTTCTAGCAATTTAATTATCTGGTTCCAGATAAACAGCAGATCGATGGATGTATAAAGAAAAAAATATGACCAAATATATAAATAATGACATGGCTGACAGCAGGCAAGACAAAATATTCAACATATTTATTAAACTGTTTTATTTGTACTCGTTTTACTCTTCCTACGTTCTTCTACTTACAACAGCACTATGACTCAGTTTGCGTGGCGTGGATTCTCATTAAGTCAATATCTGATCAGTCTGGGAGTCTTTCTAAAAAAGTTATTTAAAGAATCCAAATCTGTGTTTAAATGTCCATACCCCAGGTAAGCGTTGTATATGGTCAGGTGATCCGAGTTAGCCAATGCCAGGGCAGCTTTGGCCAGGTTGGCTTCCTCCTTCCTGTTCATCGGTGTGGAGAAGGGAGACTTCTCCGAGATGGCTGCCGCGATGGTTGCCTGAAACAAAAATCTATTTTTTTAATATATTATGTATATTAATGACATCATATAGAGACGCTAGCCTCGTGGTTTCTGAATAACGGGGCAGTGGGACGTACGATGGGCTCCAGGCAGCCGAGGATGGCTCCGTAGATGAGCATCTTGCCGATCTTCACATTAACGGGCAGACTGGCCAGGTGGTGTCCCAGAGGGGTGAGCAGGTGGTTGTCGGGGTGACACGCACCAATCTTCCTCAGCAGGTTGACGGCGTTACTGACCGACTGGGGCTGAGGAGGGTCCAGGGCCCGGCTCAGAAACTCCTCCGGGGAGCCGTACTGACATTTCTACCGAGACAGAGGAAAGAACGCCTTCAACGAGCTTTCCTCACATCGTAAAAAGCGTGTTGTCTTTCTGTGTTTGGTTTATATACCATTATATGGAGGCAGAGCTCCTCCAGTGGGACCCGCAGTATCTCTGGAATGGAGTAATCCATGAAAGCGTCAAACCTGAGGTCAAACAAGAGCAGAGCCGATCAGCACAGAATGAAAAGTGTTCTTTATATCTAACAAGGATAGTATTTGTTTTCCCATTTCTGCATAAAGAATGATGACTTTCGTACCTGAATTTTGGGTAGAGCCTGAAGCAGAAGCCGTTTCTCACACGTCCCGCTCTCCCCTGCCTCTGGAGGGCGCTGGCTTTGGAGACAAAGGTTTCCACCAGGGAACTCATCTGGCTGCTCTCGTGGTACCTGAATAACACAGCAGACTGGAGGTTAAGTCTCTGCACCAGCAAGCCACCATGACCTTTGACATCCTCATTACATCCTATGAGAACAGCAATGGGTTTGAATTAAATAGAAGATAATATCAACAATATAACTTTCTTTTCTGAAGTCCCTCACGGACCCCTTACTTATTCTCTTTAGTCTTTCCGGTGTCGATAACAAACACGACATCGGGAATCGTCACGCCGGTCTCAGCGATGTTCGTCGACAAGACAATCTAAAAGAGACACAAAGCAGAAACATTTAAAAAATCCTATTTTATAAGTAAAATAATCTGTTGCAGATATGGTTTAAACAGAAATGCACTATTAAAACAGACTTTCTTGAATGATATTGCATCACTTTTTCCCCCCTTATTCCACAAAGCTTTACAACATTCAGAAGTACCTTTCTAGTTCCAGCAGGTGGCACTGTGAAGGCAGAAGCCTGGTCCTTCGATGAGAGAGTGGAATGCAGAGCAACAATCCTGTACCTAAACAGAGCCCGTGATAACAACAGTGAACAGGTGGACTATTATGAGCGTGTGCCAGTTGGATGCGTTTGTGAACGTCACCTGTTTTTGTCCCTGAACCTCTTGTCAGAGGAGAGCAGGTCGTACAGCTGCTGAATGTGAGCCAGACCCGGGAGGAAAACCAGAACGGCTCCGTCCACCTCCGCAAACTGTGGGGATTTGTCTGACGGAGCACAAAAATGCAGAAGTATATTAAACACGCAAGACCTTAACATGTATGAATATGTCCTGCCTGAAGCCAGCATGACGACGCGTTGTACCTAAGTAGTCGATGAGGTCAACCAGTAAGTCCATGTTGATCTTATTAGGGTTCATGTACTGCAGCACCTGCCGAGTCCTGCTGCTGAAGTGGTCCAGATCTGGACCCAGGTCCCAGCCGGAGGTAGAGTCCCTCAATATCACCTCCTGGAACAGACAGAAGCAGGTTGAAAGATGGATAACACACCCCTCCCACTGTATTACTGCAGCAGAGTCAACACTACCTGGTGCTGTGATGTCCTGCCACCTTTCTGGGTGATAGAGATGCTCACATCCTCCTCCTCTTCCAGAATTTTCTGGCTGTACTCCGAGTCCTTTTCCAGGACGTACCCCGTCTCCTCCACGATGTCCTCTAAGTGGGACACCTGGAAACAAAACCACATGAGCGTGAAAACATCCTCGACCCTGCCCTTGAAATATCACAAAATACATCATCGGGTCATGGGACCCAACATCCACCTCCTAAAGCTCCTCTTACCTCCACGGGGAACGTCCTGCCGGGAATGCTGATCACCGGGCAGCGGTTGAAGTAGTTTGAGAACTTGCAACAGTCCACCGTGGCGCTCATGAGGATCAGCTGCAGGTCTGATCTCCTCATGACGACATCTTTTAGGATGGTTAGCAGGAAGTCTGACTGGACGCTGCGCTCATGGACCTGGGAGGTGGGGTGAGAACAGACACTGGACTGACAGTCTGTGGAGAACATGAGGGCGCATCTAATATGGCTGTTTGATCCCTCAGTACCTCATCTACGATGATGTGCGTCAGGGAGCTGAGGTGTCGGTCATGCTGCAGCTTCCTGAGCAGGACTCCAGTCGTGCAGTACAGCAGGCGGGTCCACTCGCCGGACTGATTCTCCATCCGGATCTGGTATCCACACAGCGACGACTGAAACGGGATGTCAACATGAAACACGCTCATTAAAGTCCGCCTGCGACAGTTTAAACGAGAGCTTCAAGCGTTAAGATTTCTCTGTGGAAATGCATCGTCACCCTCGACCCCGGTCCGTCCTCGCAGCCCATCTCCTGGCTGACCCTGCAGGCCAGGCTCATGGCGGAGATCCTGCGCGGCTGAGTCACCACGATGTTGCAGGGCTTCGCCGCCCTGCCTCCCGTCAACAGCTCCTCCAAGAGGAACTGAGGGATCTGAGTGCTCTTTCCGCTGCCCGTCTCGCCAGCCACCACCACCACCGGGTGGCGCTGCAGAGCCTCCAGGACACGATGCCGGTGTTGGAAGACGGGAAGCTGCTCTCGCTCTGCCTTGAAGGTTGAATTACTTGGGTTCAGTTAATGCACCTTTAAGATTACAACCTGTTTAATACGATAGAGAACATTGCTTTAATGTATTCACCTTCAGTTTGTGGGCCAGTGAGGACTTCTTCAGCTTCATTAAGAGCTCTCTGGACGCCTCAAGTGCCGCTTCCTCCCTCCCTCTTTTCTCACTCTTGTCCTCCAGTTCTTCTTCTCCCTCCCCGATATCAAGACCTGCCAGGTTCTCCCAGGACTCTTCAGGCTCTTCGTCCCTGGCGCTGCCCGGCCCTAGCTGGCCTTGCGGTCCGGACTGCCGCCCTTGGTCCTGGTTCTGCTGCTGTTTGAGTCTGGTCAAGAGCCGGGAGATGAACTGGTCTCGAGGTTTGTTGGCGGCGGTGCGAGTCTCCTCCTGTTGCTGCTGCTCGCTGTCTCTCCACTCCAGCCACACATCTCTGTAGGTGGGAGGGAGGAGCTGGTGCACGGACTGAGAGGGAGAGATGTAGGCGTTATTAGAGGAGGATCAGGATTAGAATGAGAGAACCTCTGCCTGGTTTGCGTGTATACCTGTCCTTTGACCAGGGTGTAGAGGGCCAGTGTGGCCGCCAGATGTTGAGCCTGCATGCTGTCCTCCGTCAGGATCGTTGGACAAACTTCAAGAACATCTTCTAACCTTTGAACACGCACCCTGACGAGTGCAAAGACACAGAATCAATACCTCTGAATGTGACTTTACCCCCAATAATAACAACAGAATCTCAAATAGCACTACAGTCTACTGACAGTCTTTGCACACTTACCTGGACCTCCAGTATTTACCAGCAGGGACCTTATGAAAAGCCGGTGCTGGACTCTTGGGCAGGTTCTTTCGGACCCAGTCGATAAGGAACTGTTTGGGAGACTTTCCCGTCCAGCTGCGAGCTGTGTAGTCAAAATTGCGAATGTCCTTTGGCTCATTCTTTTTAACCACTGGAGCTGGAAGAAAAAGGAAAAACAAGTGCAGGAAATGATGATCATCATCATGAATTTGTGACACTGATGAATGTGATCAAAAGCCTATTTCTAACCATTTGCAAACACACTAAGAACACAGTTCTTCCACAAATGTGCATCTCTTGTTTGTTACAGCAGTATATTTAAATCAACACATACAGCCGAGGTGTCAAACCCCCAGGGTTGTCTATAATTAGTGATATGGATGTATAAACAGTGTTTCTATACCGTATACTGGCTATAAATCAATTCACTTGGCTCAGATTGTGTTTATATGTGAGATGCAAACCTTTCTCTGCAGGAGGGGCCTTCGCCGTTTGTTCAAATAAGTTGAAGCTCAGATCCTCTTTGTCCTCCGTGACAGGAAGTATCTTCTTTTCCTTTTGAGGCGCGTCCACCACCTTTATAGCGGGATTGAACATCGGGTGGGACTCCAGCGGCTTCATTTCTACAAACAGAAAACACATTTGTTCCGAGTTGAAAGTGCGTTGGAAGAAAGGGTTTCATCTCTGCATGTTGTAGTTAACGGGACGCTCACCTTGCTGTATGATGCGTATCCTGTCCTGTGCCATCCTCTGGCCCGCCTTGTCTCCTTTGGTCTTGGCCACTGCTGCCATTTCTTTTGCGTCATACAGTTGAGCAGTAAGGACCAAATACCTGTCATTCTACACAGCAAGAAACGGTGATTTACTACCCTATTATGACTTATTACGTCATACAGAAGCTGAAATGTTCATGTTGCCCTCAAGCAAAAGAAAAAAGCTGTTATTTTGAGAAACATACTGATTCATTTTGTTGGGATGAAACGATTGATCTCATATTTGTCTGTTAAACATCAAACTACAGTCTGAATGTAACACAATCCACCTACAAGCAGATCTAAAGCTCATTAATCAACAGAAAAAAATGATTTCTCATCTTTAAGTAGATTTACTTTAACTTACCGGATCAAACTTTTCCTGCAGTTCAGGATTACGTGTCTTCTTCCCTCCTTCCTCCTCCGTCTCCTCTTCGTCGCTGCTCTGCTCTGCATACCTTAAGATCCAGTCCTTCATGCTTACAGCTTCGTCCTTCTCTGTGGCCTGACAAACATTTCCATTTAGTTTGACAGTAGTACACACCTTTCTAGGTAACACACATTTGTCAACAGACACACACACCTTGGCGGGCTCTTTGTGGGTGTTGCTGGGTGCTTTGGGACTCGGGGGTGCAGGTTGCTGCTGAGCAGGAGGCTGGTACTTGGGCCTGTTCTTCTGACTCTCCTCTTGCATTTGCTGGGTAAAACCTTCTGGCAGCTCATCTGAAATTGAGAAAGTCAGAGTTTTAACAGACTTGTGTCCTCCAGAGCTGTACGGTCGGCGATGACTGCCGACGCTCTATTACCATCTTTAAGGTTGAGGCAGAGCCAGTCGAGAGCCGAGTGGAGATCCCCTCCGTACAGCACGCTGCTCTTCATCGCCTCCTCGATGTGCTCCCTCTTGAAGTTGAACCTTTGCAGAGCCGTGTACAGGTCCTGCAAGCACAAACAAGGCCAGGTGAATGCAACAGATTCAGTCACGGAGACGGATCTGCACATGTGCACACACCGCAGAGACACATGGTTTTTATCTTTACCAGCAACTTCTTGTTGGTAAGTCTGCCCGATATCGGCCCCTTGTCCCCATTCTCCTCTCTGAAGTCATTGATCATCTTGATGATCTTCTTCTCCAGGTCAGCTTGGAGAACAACCTGTTTTAAAGCATCACGTTTCATTCAATATCAACATTCTCGGGTTGCGTCCGAGTTGAATAAATAACGACTATTTCCGTATGTAGATTATATTACAAACTTTAGTAGCAACACAGTTTAGTTACTAAATGAATGACTTACTTTAAGAATTGACTTGTCTGCGACTCCACCTGTGTCAACCTGGGCAGTGTTGGCAAGACTGTAGGTCTTTGGAGCTGGAGGGGGAAGCGACAAAAACAAAACTGCATCTTTTAAACGCAACTAATATTGACGCCGAGTCGGACGATGATGATCTTCTAACCGCCATTGTTCGCCGACCCATTAACCGTTTCAATAAGCTTCGTTTTCAAATGGCATGACCCACACTCCCATCAGCTGTTTACTATAAAAACAATAAATACACATTCTGTTACCAGTTACGCTGTCTTTTTACATCACCATGAAAAGAAGAAAAGTTGCACCTTGTGAAGCTGTAATCTGAAATCATAGGTTTCACTTGAGAAAATACTTAAATCAAGCATTATACTGAGAGACAATTGTGAGGAACTACAGTGAGTTCCCATTATTATTATTAGCACTATCCTCCACTGTGGGACTAATAAAGGCTTATTATCTTATCTTAATGACAAAGTAGTTACAATGACACACACACAATAAATACATCACAACACACAGATGTGTGCATGTAACAACAGCTCCAACCACAGCCTAGAAAATAACCATGTCACACACTATTTCAGCTTCTACAGATATGACTATGAAACAACCAGGCAGCCCCACCTTTTGACTTGTTATCTTTGCCTGGTTTAGCCTGCTTGTTGCCGGCTGGCTGTTTCTCCGCCACCGCCACGCCGTTCCCGGACGCAGCAGCACCGGTCCTGCCCGCCGCCGCCGCCGCCGTCGGGGCCACCGGAGCGGCCGCTTGCGCCGCCGCTTTCTTCTTCTTCCCGCCCATTAGCTCACCAAAAAAACACCGCCTGTCTGCGGCTCCGCTACGTGGCGATGTGGTGCCAAATTTTCAAATCCTGAAACGGTGTAGTTCTGAATAGAGAGCTAAAATAATAACGCTAATGTGCATTTCTCCATGAGCTGCTCTCGTCATAGTTATTTTGGACAACCCGGCTGCCGTACCGGAAGTGTTACCGGGGCAGAGGCAAAACCTCGTGTTGTATTCTGGGAAAGTGTGCCTAAACAATCATGGCGGACGCCTTTGGAGACGGCTTGTTCAGCGTGTTTGACGATGAACAACCAGCGACCGCGAGCAAAAAGACACCCGCGATTCTCACACCGGAAATAGGGTAAACGCTCGGTTCTTCTAATGCTACTTGTTTTAACTCAGAAAGGCTAGATTGTTCTGGAAACCCGAACATAACGTTAGCATCGTTAGCAACGTCAACCGGCTAACGTTAGTTAGCTCGTCATGGAAACAACTGATCATCTTAACTGACATTTGTTTTCTTCCGTTAAAGATAGCTTGTGTTTTAATGTCGTTTGTGAGGGTTTGACGTTTACAGTTATAAACGTTTACGTTGTAAAGAAGCACTCGGGTGACAACAAGCTCTGTGTCCTGAGTGTTTGTGTGTGTGTTTTTTTTTCTCAACCTTTCCAGGAAAATTGAAAGTAAAAATGGCACCGACAAGGATGTTGGTCCGTCTGTCCGTGTCAAGAGGGAGGCAGACAGCGACGGGGGAGAGGAGGTGGTGTTCGGGAAGAAACCCCGAACCGAGACGACCTCTGACCTCAAGTGAGACGAGTTTACTACATGAGGAAAAATGGGCTTTAATGATTAAAGTAGCAGTGTATAAAGTAGTTGTTATTGTCCAATAACACTAATAAAGTAGTTTTGAGTCTGACGGATGTCACATTTTGAATGCAGTTAAGGAACCTGTGCACTTCCTCAGCCGAATACAATTTTTCAGGGGACTTATTGGCTTGAGATGGGTCAGAATATGTTTTAAAATGTGCTTTGTGGGTAACAGGTGTGTTTGTTTCCTTCAGTCTTGCAGAAGTTATGCCCCAAGTGAAGGTGGAGCCGGTGGAGACTGTGGAAGGATGCTCGCATGAGGTAAAAAATAAAGGCCGATGGCTGAGAAATTAAATCCAGTGAGGTGTTGGACAACAGCTCAAATGTGTGTTCACATTATAGTGCAAATTACTGGCGGGATCAACACCAAAACCTAAAACACATCACACAAATTGCCATTTTTTCCCCCCAAAATTTGACACCAAATAATTTTTTTTCTT
The DNA here is from genome assembly GCA_029853015.1 of Chelidonichthys spinosus. Classification (NCBI taxonomy): domain Eukaryota; kingdom Metazoa; phylum Chordata; class Actinopteri; order Perciformes; family Triglidae; genus Chelidonichthys; species Chelidonichthys spinosus. The sequence continues at coordinate 19,024,720 of CM056840.1, forward strand.
TAAAATTTGTCTCATGTCTTTTTCTAACAGGTCGCTCTGCCTGCCAATGATGAGTACAAACCGCTGAAGCCACGAGTGGGGAAAGCAGCCAAGGTATAATGTGCCTTTTTAAATGGGTCATCTACTCGTGGAATTTACTGTGTTCAGCGTTTCTATTCTGGATTTGTGTTGTCCTTCGGTTTTGACACGTCTTGTTCGTCTTGCAGGAGTACCCTTTTGTTCTTGACCCGTTCCAGCGTGAGGCCATCTTGTGCATCGACAACAACGAGTCCGTGCTCGTGTCTGCGCACACCTCTGCTGGCAAGACCGTCTGTGCCGAGTGAGTAACTTCAATGGTTGCATTCAAAATTAACTGCTTACTGATACGGTTGAACTTTGTCCAGAGTCCAAAGCGTGCAGTTAAAATATAGCTGGTTTTCATTAAGCGTAGTTGATTCTATTGTGTGTGTGTATAGCTGTCATTTAAAATCTCTTGGACTGTTGGCATTGGTGGGTCTGCTGCCATTTTAACAGTGGTATGTTTGACATATCATGGCACTCCTATAATAATGTCATCTTGCATCTTTGAGTAAAATAAACTAAGTTAGATTAAGTTAAAATGTACTCTTAGTAATAATTGATATGTCAGTAAGGGTGTAATTCATGCATTTGTCCTCTGGATGGCAGTCACCTACAATGTGAGCTGTGTATGAGTTTCCTCTGCTGCCTTGTGCTGAAGTGCTCCTAAAGACTATAACCAATCTGATTTTCTGACCTCGAACAAAGACTCCAGGGCTCCCACTTATGAGTTTCCTGAACAAGGATCATATACTCCTTTGTCATTGGTCGAGGGTTTTGAAAGTTTAATACTGTTGAGATTTCCTTTCCAGGTAAGACTTCATGACATCTCATGGAGCTGTGGATACACCTTTCATGTCTGAAGCTTGAAGGATTGATATTTTAGGTTATTGCAGCTAGTTATAGCCTCCTTCTGTTCTCCTCTTCCAGTGTTCGGTTCTCCTTTTTTATTTATTGCTTTAAACCACTATTCTTGTCTGTCAAGTTCATCACCATGCAACAAATCAATCAATTAGGCAATTATCTAGCTTCATCACACACATTTTCAATGCATTTACCCCAGATTGACACATTCTTTCTGGCATTAAATATTCCACATTTCTTAAATTACTTGCAATGTTTAAAGTCAAACAAACTTTGTTACCTTTTCAGCAACCAAACAAGCTTTTACGCTTCAAAATATCCGCACACAAAGTCAAAAAGAAAGGCCATTATTGTTTGGTAGCGCGCTACTCCTACCTCCATGAGGAAGAATCGACCCACGTTGATCGGCGTCCTGCCCGGTCCCGCTGAGGCCCGATGCCGTCGAGTCGGCGCCTCCGTCCGGATCGTTTTAACCCATAGTCGGCGTCTCCAACCCGGCACAGAAACATCCATCTTCATACACGCGATGCGTACTAACCGTTTCAAAGTTAATAACGGTACGTTTCCGACTAACATAGTGGCTTACGTCACTATAGGTGCTGCACTGCAGGTGAACTTAATTGACGCGTGCCATATGGCATCAGCTGTGTGACGCACGACGTTTTTGTCTTCACATTAACTGTCTTGTTGCGGTTACAACATGATCACACGTTAGGCTGGTTAACCATAGTCACCGCTACCTGCAGACGCCATGATCACGGTCGAAAAACGGGCTGCTTTCCTGGCATGCAACACACCTGCCCGCAATTAGCCATCCTCTCTCTATATATAGTCACATTGTACGTGATCGCCGCCTAGAGGACAAACGGAGGAGTTGCATCCAAATAAACACTAAGGGAGAAATGGCTGTTATAATCATGTATCCCCCTCCTGTAGATATGCCATAGCGCTGGCCCTCAGAGAGAAGCAGAGGGTGATCTTCACCAGCCCCATCAAAGCCCTCTCCAACCAGAAGTACAGGGAGATGTACGAAGAGTTCCAGGATGTGGGGCTGATGACTGGCGACGTCACCATCAACCCCACCGCCTCCTGCCTTGTCATGACGACAGAGGTAAGACGTCGTCGTTAGATCCGCCAAACGTCACCTTTTCTATTGGAAAGCGTGGTTGTTATGACACGATAAACCCGCTCTTCTCCCAGATCCTGAGGAGCATGCTCTACCGGGGCTCTGAGATCATGAGGGAGGTGGCGTGGGTCGTCTTCGACGAGATCCATTACATGAGAGATTTAGGTGAGAACAAGCAGTCCACATTTAATCAGCAGCAGTTCTCATACTTGGAACGCTGCTACGTTTGTTTTCTGATTTAGGAACAAAGAATGTGAACTCCTTTTACTCTTTAACAACATTTTTGTCAATTCAAATTTGCTCACAAACTGAGCGGCACAACATGTGCAGACGAAAGTAAGAACATAACGGGGAAACGTCACAGAGAAATGATCATGTTCCCGATTGTAACAAATGCCTCCGCTCGCTGTATTCCAGAGCGTGGTGTGGTGTGGGAGGAGACCATCATTCTCCTCCCTGACAACGTGCATTACGTCTTCCTGTCGGCCACCATCCCCAATGCCAAGCAGTTTGCTGAGTGGATTTGCCACCTACATAAGCAGGTGGGATGTTTTACTGGTGTATATTGGTGATTATAAGGGTGAAAGAAATCATTTTGTGGTAAAAATTACCAGTTACTACATGTATTACCTTGAATTCTTGAGGACAACCCCCAAAAAGAAAGGAGCATGCACATTGCAAGCTTGTGCAAGCGGAGAGTAGAGCTTCAGGTTTCAGATTCTTCGTTTACAGTGGAGGCATGTGAAAGTTATCTTTTGAGAATTCAAGGTAACACGTGATGAGTAAAATGGTCATTTGGTTGAAGTAGGCCTTTAAGTTTCCTTAACAACTATCCGTCAATCTGAAAGGATCGGAGTAGCACGTCGTTGTGTTTTATTTTCCATCTGTTACATAATTAATGAAGCGTTCTGTGTCTCATGTCTCCTGTAGCCATGTCATGTAATCTACACAGACTATCGTCCCACTCCGCTGCAACACTACGTCTTCCCAGCAGGGGGCGATGGACTCCACCTGGTTGTTGATGAGAATGTAAGGGCCTACAAACTGAGTTATTAAAGAGAGTCGGCTAATTAATTAGACGTTCGTCCATGCATCGTCTGATATGCACGATAAATCACGGGTGTGTGTTTCGCTGTCCATCAGGGAGACTTCAGAGAGGACAATTTCAACACAGCTATGCAGGTGCTGAGAGACGCAGGGGATTCTGGGGGAAGTGGAGGGGGCAAGTGGGACCCGAGAAACAGGAAAGGAGGCACTAAAGGTGTGTTTTTGAGATGAAACTGTGTAAATGTCTTAAATTCAGTGATTTGCACCAGAATTCATGTAAATGTGTCTGACTATAACGATCTCCTCAGGTCCGTCCGTCGTGTTCAAGATAGTAAAAATGATCATGGAGAGGAACTTCCAGCCCGTTATCATTTTCAGCTTCAGCAAGAAAGAATGTGAGGCCTACGCTCTGCAGGTGGCCAAGCTGGACTTCAACAGAGGTACGTGGATTCGTGCTGCCGTCCAGCACACGAATGCTTTTAGCACAACTTTGCACTTTGAATCCTCCTGTGAGAACTCCTAGTGGTTTTGTGACCCGCATGTACAGTTAAGGTTTAAATCAGACCCCTGAATCAGCAGATCGATGGCAGAGTTTTGCGTTTTCGGCATGAGATCGCTGCCGTTTTCTTTTTTGCAGAACCGATCGAGGTCAGTTTGTGATTAAAGCTGATTGAGAGTGAAGTAGATCAATGATCATAGTGTTTACAAAGCAATATTTTCCACATTGACAATGCAGAGTTGTGTTGACAAGCTTGATCCGTAGCCCACTGACTGGGTTTCATTAGTGTAAGGACATTTTTTAGAGCTGCAACAATAAGTCGATCAATCAACACACATGATAGCAAACTCAATATTGTTGGGTTTTGAACTGTTGGCCAAACAAAACAAGCCATTTGTTGTTGTGGGGATTTATAACGGGAATTTTTCACTTAATCAATTGATAATCATAGCTGCCTATAAGCTAAATTAAACCACATTGGTTCGTTGTGGGCTGTATTTTCACTGCGTTGGCTGTTAACGGATATGAAGTCACACTATCAGCACGTTGAACAATGACTATCTGCGGTGGGATTCAGAGTTGGAGAGCAGATCTCTGCTGAAATGCCAAAACAAATCCTTTTTTTTTGTGACAAATTGCTTCGAGCATCAGGGAGAAAGTTGAAATTGGGCTAGCGAAACTGCTCACCAAATCGCTAAATTGTTGGCACGTCGAGTCGAGTGAATCCTCCCTGCCCGGCGAGCCAATAAATGTGGCTTATTGTGGCTTCACAGCTGGTGCTGCTGTTCGGGTCTGGTGAGAAATGAGGTTGCTTCACGAGGACGGATCTCAGTGCGATGGGAGATAATCCAGCGGTAGATTGAGCTTGGCTCGTATCCACCTGCTTCAGGCCTTTTTCAGTGAAATGAAACATGCGTATGAAGTATTCCTTTGGAACCGTTTTCTTCTCCATCATCTTTGTTGTTTTCCATGCCTTCTAACATCCTTATAAATGAGGTTTTTGTTAATGCTGAGCTTACAACACTGAAAGCCTTTTTGTCTGTCCATGTCCCAAGTATTCATTAATAATGAAACAAAAACAAATGGAAAAGCTCTGCCAAAGATGATTACTAATTTCCAGCTTTTGATGGGTCCTGAGAATGTTTTTGAATGGACTGATTTTCTGAGAAAACGAGGCCGATGGTATCCAGTAATAGCAGTCAGATAATTTCATTAGACTGAAGCAAATTTGACTTGAGACGGGAAAAATGGGGGAATAAAATAATCTGATTTGTGAAGGAGTCAAATGACACATTGAGTGGTTTTAAGACATGAAGCTTTCATAACAAAAGCGACTGATGGATGTGACTGGCTACAGAAATAATTACTTAACCATATGCAGTTTAAAATATAAATGTTCTTTTATGTCCATCATTTAGAAACTCATAAGGACCAAACATTTGTGGAGCCAGATTGTTTAACCGGCGTGTTTGGAGGCTGGTTGTTGGTGTTGTGGCGTAGTCGGGTTCTAAAGAGAAGACGGATCCACGTGGACTTCTTCTCTTCTACCCTTTTCTGATTTAGGTTTTCTTGCTTCCTTCTTTAAATTCTTCTCACTTTTCTTCAATCCCAGTCCCTGCTTTGTGCTGTGACACACATTTTCTGGGCAGTGTTTGTGGAACGGCAGTCAGGAAGACCAGCTGGTGCCGAACCAGCTGACGAGTCCAGGACTGAGAATCAAACGGACGCGTTTTGGTCGGGTTTTTTACGACAGGTGGCCGCGGAGCCAGACCGTGCTGTTGCGATGCCGACCGGCAGCAGTAGTGGGTTTGCGGTCGTACGGCAGCGTTTTGAGTTGTTTAGCTGGAGCCTGAGGTTGATGAAGTCCAACCGGCAGTTTGGTCCAGATCCAATTATTCTGGCAATTACTGGCCACATACTTGTGAATCTGGTTTGGATATTCATGCTTCACAGAGAATCATTTGTTGACTTAAAGGAAAGTAAGTATTGCATTGCCATAAAGTTGGAGGACTTGCAGGAGAGGGATTTAAAAGCTTGGTGAACATTGATGCAGCAGACTAGGAGATATCCTGACTTTAGTCCAGAAACACTCGATCTTATGTTTCAAATAAAAGCTTTTTTCTTTTGTCAAACTTGACTTGCATGCAGTTAAAAGTTATACAACCGTTTTCACAGGCTGAGTAAACTAATCTTCATGTGTAAAATCGATTTGGAGTTACCCTTTAGTCCCTGATGGAAAAACTACTTCTATCCACCAAGTTTGCTGTGGTGGATAGAAGTGAAGTTTCTTCATGTTTTTGGCGCCCCCTTTGGCATCTTAGTGTATTTGCAGCTTTATCACACACAGAGCAAAGTTATCATTTATATATATATATATATATATCTCTTAAGAGCTGTGTGATATAATAATGGATGCTTTGGCATTTGTTTTTTTAAATCTAGCTGTTTTTAATGGAGCCATGGATCTAGCTTGGGCATAGATCTTTTTTTTTTTACATTGGCCACATAGTGTGTTTATCTGTGCTACCGCTTTGTTATTAAACCATTAAAATAAGTCCCATTTGACACTGAAATCATTAGACATTAGAAATAAATCCTGGGCATTTAGACTTTGTGGAAGTCCAAGTTTCTGACTAACAGCGGCTCATAAGAAGGACGTTTTCCCAGAATGGCTTCATGAATAAAGAGAGACGAAGTGACTAAGTTTCCACACAGACAGAGATAGCCAACCAACCACAGCAAACAGTCATGTGACTGGCACAATAGTAAGACACTGGTGGCGGCACAGTCAACTGATTTTTATAAGTAAGAGTTGGTTAAACATTCGGTTAAAGTGGTGTTATGGTACACCAGGGTATGATCTTTAATACCCTCATAAATACAGATGTCTTCTTAAAACTGCTTTTAGTTTCTAGGCATGTGATTTCATTCAAGACAGTGAACATGAAGTTATTAGTAGCCTGTACGGTTTAGGCTATTTGAGGGTGAAGAAACACTACAACTCTTGTGTCATCAATTCTTCACAATATGAATATTTACAAATTTATGAAATTGTTGCACAAAATAAACTACAGAATTCCCTTTTTGTTGCAGCATATGGTTGTAAAATCTGATGCACTTTAGAGTTAACAGCAGCGTCATTTCCTTTCTCAACCCCTGGGTGGTGAAACAATATTTTCAATTTACCCAAAAGTGTGTGTGTGTGTGTGTGTGTGTGTGTGTGTGGGGATGTAAGAAAAGCTCTGTGCTGATATTTATAACGTTTCCCAAACAGCCATGAGAAGTCATTGTTGAGAAATGTGCCGTCTGTTTGTTCCAGATGACGAGAAACGTCTGGTGGAGGAAGTTTTCAGCAACGCGGTGGACTGTCTCTCAGACGAAGACAAGAAGCTCCCCCAGGTGAGGAACTCTTACTTCCTCCCAACCCGTGTGAGGATTTCATAACGGTCCACGTTGCTCTCGGTCCACTATATGAACCCAGCGCTGCCACCCAGAAAAAAAGGCCTCTGCGTTTCTTTCAGACCGTTAAACTACGTTAATAGAAATGGCTACACATAATGTCAACACAGGCTCAAACAGTGCTCTTGTTATTCTACCCTGCCGTGCTGAGTCACGTTATGAAAACCAGCCATGTTGAGGTAACAGTTCACAGTGAGTAGGCCGCTACAGCCAGAGCGACAGCAAAGCCAAACACACGTCACGTTTTTTTCCCCCCCACTATGAGCGTTAGGCGCTTTTCCACTCGGGTTTCTCTGCTGCTGATGGCTGTGATCGTATGAAGAGGACAAACTAACGCCCGTCAACGCTCTTTATTCCCTCAGGTGGAGCATGTGCTGCCGCTGTTGAAGAGGGGGATAGGAATCCACCACGGAGGCCTGCTGCCCATCCTCAAAGAGACCATAGAGATCCTTTTCTCCGAAGGTCTGATCAAGGTACGACCGTTTCTATGTCAACACGCTCATCAAAACACATTTAAACTAATTAGATTCAGCCCACAGCCGCTGTGGAGACGGTTTTTTAGGCTTTTTCACCAATCAATAGTCAGCCAACAAAACATGGATGTTAATAATGCAACATTTACAATTGGAAGTCTTAAGCGTTCAGTTCTTTCACATTTGAAGATTTCCTTATTCTGTAAGTGCGACCACATTTAACTTCACCCCAAGATTAACCCACTGAGTAAATTACTGTCATTTTGGAGTCATCTTTGCTTATGATTGATGAGCAACAAAATGCATTCAACATGTTCAATATAAAAGAAAAGCCCACAGGACGAGCTGGGTCGAAAATTGTCCATGAGATCATCTTAATGACTTTATTCTCGTTTCAGGCTCTGTTCGCTACGGAGACGTTTGCCATGGGCATCAACATGCCGGCTCGCACTGTGCTCTTCACCAGCGCACGCAAGTTCGATGGCAAGACTCACCGCTTTGTAAGAGCACACACACACACACACACACACACACACACACGGTTATTGTCACATAAATCAATGAAGATATATTGTCAAGAGGATCACACGCAGAATGTATTATCCCCCCCCCCCCCCCCCCACACACACACCCCCAACTAAGATGATGTTGTGGAACTGCAATTTCCATAGCTGTGGTTGTGGTCACACATAAGCAGAAAGATGAGCCCATATAGTGTAGTTTATGTAAACGCCAAATCCATCTACGGAAAAGTTTTCTGTCTTTTTGAGGGGAGGTGTGAAGGAAACAACCCCCCCGTTACTGTGCCTTCAGTGAGTATCCAGTAAAATAGTGTGCTCTCTCTTTAAAACAGCTCGCCTCTGTGCAGCAGTGTGGCGTTGTCACACAGCGTCTTCCTCCGAGGCCTTTATAAGGTCTTCAAGTCCTGTAGCCTGCCACATAAACAGCCACGTATTGTTTATAAGAACCGGGGGTGTGTGTGTGTGTGTGTGTGTGTGTGTGTGTGTGTGTGTGTGTGTGTGTGTGTGTGTGTGTGTGTGTGTGTGTGTGGAGCTGCCGTCACATTTGAGCACCCTTCATCTTCACTTCACACACATGGATTTCCAGCTCGCATACACAAAGGCTTGCAGAGAATGTGAGAGAGCAGAGAAAACTTCTCCAAGAGGTTCAACGGGAACATCTGGTGCCTCCGACGGTGCCAAAGCTCCACGCAGGCACTCGCACACTCAAACACACACACACAGTTTTCATTCCCGAATCACACCGTGTCTCAAAATCGAGAGCCGACCCCCGTGGCATCAGATCATTTCATCGCAAAAAAATAATCTCATCGGTCTTCTTCGTTTGCCTGTTTATTGCTCAAAGGCCAGTTGATACGTGGGGGTTTAATCAGAACCACGTACAGATGGAGAGAACACTTCCAAGTGTGTGGGAATCCAGTTTCACCACCTAGACTTCTATGTTACTGATGCAGATATTTGACGACGCACTAATCGTATAGATGTATCAAATATGCGACGCCTCTCTCCCGTTTTCACCCTCCTTTTTCTAAGTATCAGACTTAGCCATATCCATAAATATACATTAAATCACAGGTACAGAGAAGAAATCACTGACTTTTTTTTCTTCCTTCCTCTTGTGTATTTTCATGTGGTCTAGATCACATCAGGTGAGTACATCCAGATGTCTGGGCGAGCCGGCAGGAGAGGAATGGACGACAGGGGAATCGTTATTTTCATGGTGGACGAGAAGATGAGTCCAGCTGTGGGCAAACAGCTGCTCAAGGTATCGGGAATACGCCTGCTGCAAGTGTCACGTTATATTTATGAATGCACTCGCCGGTCATCGATCACATCATCGCGAAGCTCTTCAGCGCCGTCTGCACTAGAAGAGCCCCGTCAGTGACACACATTTCCCTGCTGTCTCGTGGATAGAATTCAGCGATTTAGATGGAAATTGTCAGAAGTGACTCTTAAGAGGTTCTCTCTATGGACCATCAGGCCGTCTGGTGCTCTGGCAGAAGAAACCCGACAACACAAAGTCACAGGGAACACTCTGTCTTTGATTTGACACATTTATAGCGGTTATAAATATGTAGCTGAACAGCTTTTGACAGAGGTTGCGTTAATGTACAAGTGTTTGGAGGCTCTGTCACGTTGTTTAACTCCCAGGGCGTCTCTGAGGAAAGTGGTTTATATTCATGTTTCCTGAGGGATGAGATTGCAAAATCATCCTCTCAGTATTTCATTTAGATGCATCATTTACTGTATATTATTATTATTATTATTATTATTATTATTACAGGGCTCGGCCGACCCTTTGAACAGTGCCTTCCACCTGACCTACAACATGGTGCTGAACCTGCTGCGGGTGGAGGAGATCAACCCCGAGTACATGCTGGAGAAGTCCTTCTACCAGTTCCAACACTACAGGGCTTTGCCTGGTGTTGTGGAGAGTAAGCAAGACATGTTTTTTTCCACTGGAAGATGCTAATATTTCCTGTCCTGGCTTAATTTGTAATCATATTGCTGATTTCTTTTTGTTTTCTGTGCAGAAATTAAGAAGTATGAGGAGGAGTACCACAGCATTGAGATCCCCAATGAAGAGAGCGTGGTCACTTACTTTAAAATCAGACAGCAGCTGGCCAAACTGGGGAGAGAGATACAAGAGTTCATCCACAAACCCAAACACTGCTTGCCCTTCCTGCAGCCCGGACGACTCGTCAAGGTGGAGCTTCACACACACTCACGGTTTGACGACGTTAAATTACCGACTTCAGCGCCTCACTTAACGGCTCTTTGATTCCCACAGGTAAAAAACGACGATGCAGACTTTGGCTGGGGAGTCGTGGTAAACTTTTGCAAGAAGTCGAACGTGAAGGTAAGCGTGGCGTGACAGGTGAGCCCATTAATGGGTGGCTGTGACTTAACTTGCATTTCTCCATTTAGGCTACCACAGAGTCGGAGCCGCTGTATGTGGTGGAGGTTTTGGTCCACTGTAGCAAGGACAGCGTGAAAGATGCTGCGACCGAGGCTGCTAAACCTGCTGCTCCAGGGGAGGCTGGAGAGATGCAGGTGGGTGAAACAAACACACTTGTTCACTACGGGTATCTGCCGTTAGGGTGAGTATAACTTTTTCTTCTTTCTGTCCAGGTGGTCCCAGTGATGCTCCATCTCCTGACGTCCATCAGCTCAGTTCGCCTCTACATCCCCAAAGACCTGAGGCCCTTAGACAACAGGCAGCTCATGCTCAAGTCCATACAGGTACGAAAGGCAGCCAAGTAGAAGAAACGATAATGAGACTGGCAGAACGCGATTTAAAGCATTATGTGAATTGTTGCTCACTCTTTCCCTCAAACGTTTTGTCTGCAGGAGGTGCAGAAACGCTTCCCAGATGGCGTTCCTCTGCTCGACCCCATAGACGACATGGGCATCAAAGACCCCGCTCTGAAGAAAGTCATTCAGAAAGTGGAGGCCTTCGAGCACCGCCTGTACTCCCACCCCCTGCACAGCGACCCCAACTTGGAATCTGGCTATTCCCTCTGTGAGAAGAAAGCTCTGGTGAGTCGGCTGTAGAAAAACCTGCTAAATGTCAAACCATAATGAAGCCGCGTAGCGACGGAGTAAACACGGTTGGGTATTGTTACGATTAAAATATTAATTACTTTAGTCTTTCCTTTATCGTCTTCGGCTACCATTTTTTGTGAGATTACAATCCATGACATTCCCTTGTCTTTTCCTGCCAGGCAGGATGGCTTTGGGTTTATAAACTAATGGAGACAAATACAGGAAGAAAGCGAGGACATGAGTCCTGCAGGGCCTCACCCGTAGCTATAGGTCACATAACAGAAAACCTCTTTGTCAGATTGCATCGGGCAAACGGCAAAAAGCATTCTTTCAGAAAAGCAGCTATAAATAAACCCTCGTGCCTGCAGATGTAGAGAAACAATACACTAACCTTGTTCTCTGTCCCTCTGTAATGCCTGATCAGCAGATGTACAGTTCCTATACCCCTCAAAGCCTCCTCTGGAGACGTGATGAAGCTAAAAAAAAATATATGACTTTGCCAGCTTTTGTGGCCCTGTGTGAAAGATTTCATCACTGCTTCACATGCCGCCTTCAGTTTGGAGTAATGAGGCTGTAACCCATTGATTAATGATCATCTTAGGGCGTGAGTGTGTGCTTCATTGGCTCTGAGGTGTGTCCTAATCTTGAGAGATAAAATGTTAAAGCAGATAGGACAAATAAGCAGGCAGATGAACAGCTGTTGGCAGACAAGTCAAACTATTTCTACTCCTTTTGACTATAAAAGTACATGTTGTTATTGTAGTGTTTCATGATCTCACGCACAAAACATCTGGAGGTTACCACAGTGTTTTTAATAATTAGAAAGTGTTTTATAGTTTACATATATGTGTGTGTTGTGTCTTTTAGATCGGGGCAAACGTCCGAACGGCAAAGCGAGAGCTGAAGAAAGCTCGGACCGTCCTGCAGATGGACAAGCTCAAGTGCAGGAAGAGAGTTCTGCGGCGCCTCGGCTTCGCCAGTCCGTCTGATGTCATCGAGATGAAAGGGCGGGTCGCCTGTGAGATTAGCAGGTAGGCTGGGACCCCACACACGGCATGATAGCTCTATAACGAGTTTCGCTTCGGTTGTTTTAGCCTGTAGACGACATATTAGGGTTAATCGTGATCGGCAGATGCCTGTCCAATAGATGAAGGTGGTCTGTGTGTAGATGTGGACGTTATTCAGGCTTAAATTGAGTGTCTGAAACTGTTTGTGACGACACGGGGGGTGAAAAACATCATCGCACAGCTTCTGTGAAGCTGCTACGTGGATAAGCTCATTAATGAAAACAGGAGGATTTAATAATGGAGATTTAGGGAAGTATAATGGAGATTTAGGGAAGTATAATGGAGATTTAGGGGAAGTGTAATGGAGATTTAGGGAAGTGTAATGGAGATTTAGGGGAAGTGTAATGGAGATTTAGGGAAGTGTAATGGAGATTTAGGGAAGTGTAATGGAGATTTAGGGAAGTGTAATGGAGATTTAGGGAAGTGTAATGGATGGTGGAGGTTTGTGGCTTTTACAACCGATAACAACATCATAACACAGAAGACAAACCGGTCAAACTGTAGTCTTTAGATTTATTTTAATTGCGTTAGGCTTATTTTACATAAAAGGTGGCATGGCAGTAAAAGTGGCCTGTCTACTTCTGCCTGGATGAGTCCATTATCGATGAGCTGGACGGTGACTCTTGCTTGGTGAAATGTTATACGTGTTGTTGTTTAGGGAAAGTGTGAGTCTAGGTTTGAAACAGTAGAGGGCATCTGCACTAACACTGTTTCTATAGAACAAGAAAGATGCATCGGACCACTTTTTGATAAAGTGTTCAAACATGATCTGATGATTCTTCCAGTGCCGACGAGCTCCTGCTGACTGAGATGGTGTTCAACGGCCTCTTCAATGATCTGACGGTGGAACAAGCCACCGCCCTTCTGTCCTGCTTCGTCTTTCAGGAAAACGTATGAAACAAAACGCACACAAACATCTAATTCCTCCCCATTCTCCAAGCAAACAGATACTGAACCCCCCCACGTCAGGCTCCAGTCGTGTTCTTGGCCTGCACTGCAACCAAAACAGAAACCCGAGGCTCACGTGTGTTTGTCTTCCCTAATGAAGCCGATTCAGCCACATTTTGACAAACCTTTACTTTGGCTCTACGTCAGCTCAGCCCTCGGAGCTGCAGAACACAAATCTGTCCAGAGAAAGAGGGAACGACGACGAGCAGCTGTCGTGTTTGTAGACGACTTCAGTGTGTGTGTGTGTGTGTGCAGCTGTCGTCTAACATAAGAGCACCTGGCTGCTAGCTTAGCTTAGCTTGAGGTGACAGGTGGGAGTCTAAAGCTGACTAACACCTTTTCTAAGTAATAAAAATGGCCAAACACAAACAAACATTTGTCCAGGACAGCAGATCAGGATCTTCTCTATCGTGCCTGTATTGTTGCCACAATGAATGATGTCGTTTTGCCTTCCAGGCCAGCGAGATGCCAAAGCTGACGGAGCTCCTGGCGGCTCCCTTGAGACAAATGCAGGTGAGACGACGCCAAACAGTTTTGCGAGGCAAATAAAAAATTTAAAAAAAGCTAGAATTTATTTTTTAGCAGAAATGTGAACGCTGCTGGGTTTTTTTTCTCCTTCAGGAGTGTGCAAAGCGCATCGCCAAAGTCTCTGCAGACGCCAAGCTGGAGGTGGACGAGGAGACGTATCTAAACCAGTTCAAGCCTCATCTGATGGACGTGGTGTACGCCTGGGCCAACGGAGCCACCTTCGCTCAAATCTGCAAGATGACCGACGTCTTTGAAGGTACGCCAGTCAGACCGTAACGACAGAAAGTAAAGGATCTGAATACCTTTACAAGTCCATTACAAATCCTGTTTACCTTTTGGTTTCTTCACTGTTACACACATGCAGTCGTTTCCAGATGCCGTGTGTGGTTTGATTTGAACACAGTCCAAGGTCTGTCAGTTTCCTCACAGTCTCCGACTCCCAGCTATGACCTCAGCTGTTAAGTTACAGTAGTACTCTGAAGGGAGTACTGGATGTGTTCGTCAGTGAAGGAGGGAGACAGACTCGATGATACTTCATCAAATTTTAAAGAAAAACTGGAATTTTTCTTGAATGAAGTGCTCCAATTAGATTAAATTATTCACAATTTATGTATTTAGTACTGCAAATGTAACTCTTAAATATTAAATGAATGAATTCTCTAGCATCAATCACTTAATTGGAATAAACATTAGTACCAAATTACATGGTTATTCACTGGAAATTACGGCTCCACAGGGAGTGAAACTCGCTCGGTATGATTTGTGCTGCATTTTTAAACTACAAGTCACACACATATTTGCATGTCTTGTGTAGGGAGCATCATCCGCTGCATGCGGCGGCTGGAAGAGGTCCTGAGACAGATGTGTTCTGCAGCCAAGGCCATCGGCAACACCGAGCTGGAGAACAAGTTCGCTGAAGGTGAGAAACGTCACGATGTTGGAGCTGAAGTCAGTATTCCACAGAAAGTTCATCAGATTGTTTTTTTTTAAACCAGTTACTGGTTTTACTAGTCTTCTACGATACTTAATATCTTTGGGTTTTGGGCATTTGATCATTTGTTATGCCATTTTTGCTCCACGACGGTAGAGATTCACCCATGTGACAAAATAATGATGGTAAATTCTTCATCTTCTGTGTCTCTGCAGGAATAACGAAGATCAAGAGAGACATTGTATTTGCTGCCAGTCTCTACCTATAATGACCTCACAGCGACGGTGTCTGCTGCGGCACTGGGGGGCAAATATTGTGCAGTTTGTTCCCTAAAATGTTAGTTAAATTGGCATTTAATTTGTTTTTTCTACCACCAAAATGTCCCCGGATTGTTAATGTTCAGTTGCGTTATTTCAGTGAGACAATGTGTTTTTAATTTAGGTGAATTAGTCTGCGTGAACAGAACAATTAAACCTTTTAAGTTCATACTGACATTATTTTTGATAGGAAGCAAATAAGACATGTTTTGGTTTTATTCACTCACGACACAAGTGAAATTCTGTTCATGTTAACATGTAAAATGGCTTTATTTCTCCTTAATTTAGACGTTTGTACATATATGTAACTTTTCTTTTCAATAAAAGTCTGCGTGATTTGTTTACATACAGATTATACAAAGGTACATTGTTGTCTGTTGATATAAGTTATTGAGATACACAGGGAGCTGTAATAGCAGCAGTCCAGCAAAGGCAACACAGGACTCACCAAACCAACAGTCTACTCCTCAACTCTCTAACCAAACATGATACGAGTCCAGCTTCCTCCTCCTCGGCGGCGGCGGTGGGTCAGACGGCATCAGCCTGGAGTCAGCAGCTCCAGATGTGGAGCAGGGTTTTTTTTTTTTTTTTTTTTAACACTCTGGTCTAGGATCAGCTTTAGTCTCCAACACATTCCAGCAAACATTCCACTTATAAATAGCCCTTTTTATTAACGGTGGACTAAAAGGAAGCAAAGTAATGAGACTCGGCCGTCTCTCTCTGGGTGTCTGGAGTAATTCTACAAACTGATCCTACATCAGATCTTTGAGCAGATTGACGGCCTCCAGGTCAGAAGAAGCACAAAGCAAGGTTACATTCACAGGTTTCCCTCCCTCCCCCCCAGCAGTGGTCAGACCCTTTTAGTGGGCACGTGCAGTAAAGTCTTCCCACCGGCTCAGTAGATGCATGCTAATGGGTTCCTGTCTTTACGGATTCTCTGGCTCCTAACCTGCATTCGTTCCAGTCACTTGAGCATATCTACAAGGCTTGGACAAGTTGTTGGCGATTTCCTCCCAGAGAGAAGGAGAGTCTAAAACGGGCCCGACGCAGTCGTCCGCTGGCTTGCATGAAGCGAGGATCAACTGGAAATCCATGCAGGGTAGTGGATGGGAAGCTGTGTGAGATGAAAGGCTAGAGAGCTAGGTGTGCGCTTGGACCGAGGGAGGGGTCAGGGGTCGCCCCACCACCTCTTAGGCTTAGCTTAGTTGGGACTCTCAAAGTGGTTTGTCGGGGTCTCCTGCAGCGTCGTGTGGGGGATGTCGATCTCTTTACGGACCTCTACGCGTGGCTTGAAAAAGTCAGACACGCAGAAGACCTGCAAGATCAAAGGAAGAGATTTTACAAAAGGGTATTTATGAGTTAACTATTTACATCTATGTGGGAAGCATACTTTCAGCTTTCCTGCAGAATCAGATAAGAAGATCAATACCACTCATGTCTGGATGAAAACTATGACCCTACATGGAGAAGATGGTGAACTTGGCTAGCATCAACATTCAAGATATAGCATTTCATATTAAGTTATAAAATGTCCTAGTATGTCACAAATACAATGTTTTATTCCATAAAAAGGCCTTAAAAAGTCATAGTATGCCATGATACGGTGCTATATAGAATAAAGATATTTAATGTGTCAAAACACATAAATAATCACTAAGACGTCTCCAAAAATATAGAAGTATGTGATAAAAATGCCTCACTGAGCGGACAGCGTGCCGATTCTACAAAACATCTAATGGTTGTTGTTTCATATTTAACTGATAGATACGAGTGTGTTTGTAGTAAATAAAAAAAAGGTGGAAAATGCATCTAAAATTATGATTTAAAGACTAAAAACCCACCACCAGGATAGCCATGAGGGCCCCCTGCAGGAGGCCAGTCAGCACGTCGCTCCAGTGGTGTTTGTAATCAGACACCCTGGACAATCCCGTGAACACCGAGGCGGCGATCAGAAAGAACTGGATCGTGGGTCTCAGCAGCCTCGCCCATTCAGCCTGGAGCCGAGCCTGCAGGTAAAGCTGAGAGAGGATATGCGTTACTGGATGATCACCGTGGAGGAGTTGGCAGCAGGAAAACGAGCTGCATTCTGGCAAACTGATCTTAAAATGTTCAGGAATTAAAACAAAAAGAGCTCCACTATTATTATTATCATGATAATAAATCTCCTGAGGGCCACAAGTCTCTCGTCACTGACCTTTGCAATAATAAAGTGACAAAAAACACTGTTTATTCTCACAAACGTATGTGATAATTCAATATTCTGGAGCGTGATGCGTCGTCGTGTAGGAATCTCGTGTCGACTCAGCCTAATGTTGACCCTCACAACGTGTTTACTGAAAACAGAGCATCTGTTCTTTAGTTAATCTAACCCAAACAAACGAGTTCAGCCACTTTATCCAGATCTGTGTGGCATCAGATACTAAAAAAAATGTATTTTTGATGCGAATGCGTAAAAGAATAGCACTCGTGGGAACATTTTAAAAAGTCAGCTGCTTCTCATCCTCCTCCTCCGTGGAAGAAGGCAGGACTTTGTCCCTGCATCTATTTATAATGTGCTGGTGTTGAATTAATCCGTAGCCTATAAACTTTATCAGGGCTGAACAAACAGAAGGTATAATAAAAAAAAGGTAAAACTACATTCCTTCCAAAGATTGATTTCATGTCTGACTGTTAAATCACACTTATAAACTCTAAAACTCACTAATATACACGTTATATAGAGAGTTTGTTTCATACACATTCCAGGCTGTATGCTAAGCTACGCTAACTTCTGGAATGTAGCCTCAAATTTAAGAGACAGACATGAGTCAGCAACTAAAAAATGTCAAACTATTCCTTTAAGCCGAAGTGATCAATACCACATCTTGTTCAGAAGCTTTATACATCAATAAGCATGAGAGCGAACCATATACTGACAGTTTAGAATGGTTTCTGTGAACACAATGCTCCGGTGAATACAGACTATTATGACTGCTAATTAAAACGTGACTGTTTAGTGTACTTACAGCCAGAAACAGCATACAGTACATGGAAAACGAGGAGTGGCCGGAGTAGAAGGACAGCCTG
This sequence comes from Chelidonichthys spinosus, assembly GCA_029853015.1. NCBI lineage: Eukaryota > Metazoa > Chordata > Actinopteri > Perciformes > Triglidae > Chelidonichthys > Chelidonichthys spinosus. The sequence goes on from CM056840.1 coordinate 19,042,668, forward strand.
CAACGGAAAGAAAAACAACAATGCATGACTCGACACTCTGCTTCATAAATTAAAAAAACAATCATTAAAAATCAAACAAAACAATCCCACGCAGTTTAAGGTGGAGACGATGTTCCCCGACAGGTTGGGCTGGGCGACACGTCATATCTCATTCCTTTTTCTAGTCATTCAATTAATAAACGGTCTTTATGACATGAGGTCAAAGCCGTATTTCACAGCTTGATCTCTTTCGACAGCAGAAAATCCTAAATTCTCTTGAAATCAGTGTTTGGAATTCGTGATATTTAATTTTATTTGTGTGATGACAATCATCATTTTGTTAGTGGACGATCCAGGCTGATCAAACAGACCTCGATTGAATAAAAACAATAATAATTCAGATCTCTGAGGCTCAACATTTGGGCGTTTTTACCCCTAAAATGCAAACAAACAGAAGCAGAGCTCAGTAGACAGTAGACTCCTCTCTCGGCCGGGGAAATTAAACCGAGCCGAGGAGGATTCATATTACGGTAAAACGATCCGGAGCAGTCTGCCCCGACATGAGGACTCTGTTCTCCCCTGCTGCTGCTCATTATCTCCGTTAGTGACTAGCAGGCCGCCACACACACACACACACACACTCTCATCACACACACACACACACATATATATAAAAGGATCTGTCCTCCCAACATGTCTGCCTATCTCTGGATCCTCATGTGACCCTGCCGACAAACGTCCCTTCATGCTACATAAACACTCCGATGGCTCCAGGAAGTATCAACCATGACCACCACACCCTGGTGGGCCCAAAGCAGATAACCCAGAGGAAGGAGGGGCGGGTGGGCTCACTTCCTCTCAGCTCAGGCAAACTAACCGTTATATTTTTATATAACCTACTTCACCTTTAAGGTACGTAGGAATAGAATAGAATAGAACGTTTCTCAGCAACACAGTCACTCTGCACAGCTGATGTCACCACGCAGGCCTCCGCTTCTATAATTACTGCTGGCCTCGCTGCTCGCGCCGCCATCAGAATGAGAAGTGGACATCCTCCTCCTCCCTCTACGCTTCCTTCTGCTCCGAGCCGATAAGAGACCTTTAAACCAAAACAAGCTTCGCATTCCTGCGATATTATTTAATCCCTCGGGTCCAAAAACCAGCGGCTCATTAAAAACACGGCACTTACATCATCCGTGTGCAGATATTAACCAGAAACCTAATGTTGCACAACTTCACCAGGGCCATAATAGTTCTGCTATTGGCCTTATTAAATCACATTCAAGGGCTGGACGGTGACTCATTTGACCTTTGCCCTTTGGACTTAAACGCCACGAGCACGTTGTTAAACAACAATGGAAAGCATAAAGACGTGCAGAGCTCTTTCGGTCAGATTGTGTTAATCTGTTTGGGTACAAAACAAAAACCCTAGAGGGCCACGCATTTAAACGAGGGGCTCAACAGACCTGTTACAGACCAGTGGTGGGACCCACTGAGACTACAGACCTGTTACAGACCAGTGGTATGACCCACTGAGACTACAGACCTGTTACAGACCAGTGGTATGACCCACTGAGACTACAGACCTGTTACAGACCAGTGTTATGACCCACTGAGACTACAGACCTGTTACAGACCAGTGGTGGGACCCACTGAGACTACAGACCTGTTACAGACCAGTGGTATGACCCACTGAGACTACAGACCTGTTACAGACCAGTGGTATGACCCACTGAGACTACAGACCTGTTACAGACCAGTGTTATGACCCACTGAGACTACAGACCTGTTACAGACCAGTGGTGGGACCCACTGAGACTACAGACCTGTTACAGACCAGTGGTATGACCCACTGAGACTACAGACCTGTTACAGACCAGTGTTATGACCCACTGAGACTACAGACCTGTTACAGACCAGTGGTGGGACCCACTGAGACTACAGACCTGTTACAGACCAGTGGTGGGACCCACTGAGACTACAGACCTGTTTCAGACCAGTGGTGGGACCCACTGAGACTACAGACCTGTTACAGACCAGTGGAAGGCACCAAATTCTAACTGTATTTTACATTTCGACTGCATGTTTGAGCCACATTCGACCCAGATTCACGTTTCCACCGGTGAAGTAAAACCTTTAAGTGATCCGACACCTACCTGCCCTCGTTGACCATCCTCGGGTCTCCACTGCAGGTGAAGTCTTCGATATAAGTCCCCAATGAGCAGTTGATTGCTTCCCAATCAGGCTTGCACACGTCCAGGAAGTGCGGCCGGAGCCGGCCAATGGAGTACTTGGCTATGTCGGTCAGAGACTGGCTCATGGCGGCACCGAACAGGAAAGTGCCGATGGCTTTGTAAACGCAGGAGATGTAGCTGCCGAAAGAGGACTTGGACTTGATGCGATTGACATAAACTGAAAGGCACTCGCCAAAGATCATCTGTAAGTGGGGGGGGGAAGGAGGGCGAGTTAGAGGTCGGTACACAAATACACAAACAAATGAAAAATGCCACCAAATGAAACCAACATCAGGTCTAAAATGATGGGTTTCACGTTAAAAGGATTCGCCCTATGACACAAATGTTGTGCAATAGAGGTTTAAAGGATTCGTTTGACCGTTTGGGATATAAACGCATTCGCCGCCATCTTAAATTAACATGAACTAAACAAGATAAAGTGTCAATTAGAGGCAGATTTTACCTTCAGACAGAGGCGGCTAAACTTTGAGCACTGCTGCACATAAAAAGATTATTTCCCAAAATGTCAAGCTATTCCTTTAAGTACAGTCTCCATACCATTGGAGAGGAATGATCAGACAGACAGACAGACAGACAGAAATACTATGGCGACAGGGTGAAGTCCACTTAAAAACAAACATTGTTGAGTTCAAATCATTAGATCGTATTAGATCTCAGAGTAAAACCCTTGTGAGCTCGTACGTGTGTGTTCCTACTGTATGTAAACGCATCATGATGGATTCAAGTTCCCGTGAATGTAAACCGCTGACAGGTCTGCATCGCTACCGCTCTGCTCTTTAATATCGGTCGATCAAAAAGGGACTAAACCTTCAGTATGGATCGTTTCTTAAACCCCAGTAAAATATATATTTTCACCGTTTACATACTAAACATCCGTCGTCCTGCAGCATCATTTAGGGCTGGCCAGTTTCACCTCCCAAAAACACTTTCTCCAGCATGCACTTAGCAGATTAGCATACAGCTAATGGTAACAGTGGCTCATGCAAGCATGTAAAAACACACACACACACTCACACAATAGTGCATTTAGGATTACGAGACAAGAAAGAAGTGCAAAAGTGGTTAAAAAGGTAAAGCGGTACATACATTAGTACAAAAGAGAGCCGTTGTTGCACTTACAGTGAGTATCGTGACGGGAATCATGACACCTCCTAACAACTGATAGGAAATGGTGTCTTCTTTAAGGGGGTACTTGATCGTATCATCGTTACAGAAAAAGCCCCGGCGGAAAGGACTGTGTTGCACAGTGAGAATTACAAACGGAAGTCCAGCTAGCGGGGAAGCAATGAGAGAACAAACACACAAAAAAAAGGAACAAAATATAGGTTACAAGTGCATGTTACTTGGCCCCCCTACCCATGATGCAACACCTGCCTGTGTTAAAAAAAAATATGAAAAGACAGCAGCTCCCACGTCCCCCTTGAAGGAGGACTCCTTACGGGAACACCGGTGTGCAAATATTAGTGTTGGCATGGCAACAAGACAGTTAAAAAACCCCGCTGATAAGGGATGTTAATAGGAGAGAAGTCGAAACATGAGAGCAGGAAAAGTGACATTTCTGAGGTTATTGAAGTGAGAGGAAACGGCCGTTTCCCCCAGCGATCGTACTGTACGTTACACACTTCCTCTCTGACAACGTGACGCTCCAGGTTTCTTCCTTTTTGGCAAACAGACACTTCACCTCTTCCTAAAAAAAACTCTCCAGCTCTAAATCCTCTTCCACTGGCAGACGAGTAACGTCGGGAGTGAGTCGATAAAAATGAGTTTCCAATAAGAAAGAAAAGTTTTAAAGTTCTGATTACTCATGGAGATACTTGTTGATCCTGTGATCTCACACACACACACACACACACACACACACACACACTCTCTTTCTGCTGCCATCTTTCTCCAGAAAAAAAAACAATTGTTCCCTTCCAGAGCAGCATTCCTGCTATATTTAGCAGCAGAGGGACGCAGCATGCACAGCTGTTGCACTAATCAACAACAGAGATAGAAGTTCCACACAAGAAAAGTTAAATAAAATAAAAAAACGATCTCATCAAAAGTGAAACCTCACTTCGTGCTACCCATATTTTACATTCTGAAGTAGTAATAGTGCAGTGAGTTTGTGTATTTAATAGGAGAGGAGTTTGTGTTTGGGTCGATCCAGACGTTTGGGGGGTTGGAGTGTTCGTTGAAAACAATAATTGACCTATTAAATTCACCATAAACGGAAACATTTATAAACCCTGCTGCAGTAGTAGCTGAGAAATGAAATAACTAGACTGTTAGACGATGTGTGTGTGAGGACGCAACATGTCATTGACTGGTTTTATTCTGCGTTCGTTGTTTTTAAGTGGACATCCTCCTTCACCTTTAGCTTGTTGATACACAGACGTGTCTCACGGCGGATATTTTGACTTGCCGTTGCAGGAAAAAGCATATTATATGTATTATATTTGACAATAATAATAATAATAGCTGCTTTCCATGTAGGTTTAAACCATGCATCATCACAGAAGAGCACCTCGCTGTGTATTAACAGACTAGTCAACATATTGGCCACGAGACAGGTCATTGATTGACTCCTACTTACGCAGCTAATGGGCAGGGCGAAGCCCACAGTGTAGAGCACTGTGGAGGGGATTGTGCTGTGGTGGAAAGGGTACTTGATGCTCTCGTCGTTACAGAAAAAGCCCCTCTGGTAGGGGCGGATCTTACCCAGGTTAAAGGCTGCCAGAGGCAGACCCCCTGTGGATGGAGAGACCAGGAGAAGAAAAATAAAATGCATGGCAGAGGGAGAAAAAGGTCTTTAAACGTGTCATCTTTCAGATAGGAGGGGATTCCTGACGGTGCTCTTTAGCATCGTAACAAATCAATACATCTGTGTGACAGAAATGAGAGACCGTGACCTTTCAAAAAAAACATTTTTAAAAAGGACAAGACTCTTTATTCTATATTTTCTTGTTGACATAAAATTCAATGAAGGACCAAAACCACAGAAGATCTAATTCTCTAAGAAAAACAGCTCATTATATACTATCATTTTAAATTATTTTTCTTGAAGCTACTGGGCAGAATTGAAGAATTCTATTCTATTTTCTAAGTGTTAGAAAGATCAATTCAATGTTAGTTTTTGGCCCTTTTTTTTTAAATTTGTGTACAATAAGAAAATGATTGCCAGTCATATCCTTTGGCCCTGAGCCACATAGAGAGAAAGAAAGAAAAAGACGACTCTGCAACATCATGCATTCCATAGTAAACTTCATTACACCAAAGGATTAGTCATCTTTGGGGCATTTTTGAGACTGAGAAGCGTTTTAGTCATCGGCATACTGACTCACATCGGCGTGAAAAGTAGCTGTGGACACAAGCTTAGCGCTCCCTATAGATAAAACACCATAAAGATAACAGGTTATGGTAATAGCTTGTGACAGTTCAAAGTGTGAATGTAATGCTTTGGCTGTCAGATCCGCCCATTGTGTGGCGGGGGAGAGAAGACACGGAGGTTCGTCTACTCGAGCGGAAAACGAGCTGTAATGCACGTTTATGAATGTATAACAACAATATAATAAATGACATTTTGTAAACGGATGCTGCCGTGCTGATCCTGTAGCTGTTGACACCGTCAGCTGTGCCACCATGAACTGATCGGCTACAACAGCTGGAAATGCCAGAAAGCAGACAGGCCAAAAGGGGACCCTCCCAGTCACTTTATAATATTACACTTTAACCCGCTCTCCCTGTGTAACTCACTTCCCGAGACGATAACACGCACAGAAAGGAAAATATGTAACATGATACATGAAGAAGTACTGGCAAGCCTGTTTGCTCGGTAATTGTGTTAAAAACCAAATTAAATCAGTCGTGTAAGCGAACCGGGACAAAACAGCCTCTCCAAGCACCTTTATGCACCAACATTCATCAGGTTTACTACATGTGGGATCATGTGTAGTCACATGATCCAGATTACGATCTATTATAATCTAATAGTCTGTGTCGTTAGCAGAATAATCCAGTTTTGCTGCTGCAGTTTGTCCAGTCACACCGCTTCTTACGCCACAAAGCACTCATGCATTATGTCGATTTAAAGTTGAGCAATATTTTAAATGTCTGTCTCCACCCACGAAAACAAAAGGGACGCTACAACCGTGTGTCATAGCCCTCATGGCATCTCATAATCAGATTTTAAAAAGCATGTAAGCCCCTGGAGACGCACGCCTGTGAACTACGCTGCAAAAGTAGGGCCGTCTACAGGCCTGCGAGTACTTGAAGTACTTTAATACTAACGAATACAGAATACTTAAAACACGTTATGTGAGGTGGAGGTGCTCTCCCCATGTGATTATTTCAGAGCCTGAGAGGAAGAGGTGTGGCTCCATGACGTTTAAAAAAATAAAACACAGTCTTGTTATTAATGTCACTTATTACAGTTTTCCAGCCAACACCTTAAATTAATATTTGTACATCCACGTTGGGTTTAAATGAGCAGAAATTACACTCAAAGTGACATATATATATATACACATATATACATATACACATATATACATACATATAATATATATATATATATATATATATATATATATATACATATACATATATACATACATATATATATATATATATATATATATATATACATATATATATATATATATATATATAATACATACATACATATATATATATATATATATATATACACATACATATATATATATATATATATATATATATATATATATATATATATATATATATATAATATATATATATATATATATATATATATATATATTATATATATACTATTAACAGTCACAATATAAGACAAACGGATACATGTAATAGAGCATGTTATAGTGCACTATTGTTAAACAAAGGATCGATACTAAACGTTTGATACCTGAGGCGTTTGAGTGACTCTAATTTGCATACAATGGAATATTCGATTGTATTGTTCAGAGGAGGGGGGGTTATTATCTATGTATAAACTACAGCCAGCAACTCTTGGTAAATAACGTTAGAGGAGGTTATTAACGAATTAACCATACTGGTGAAGTGCACAGCTGAAGGTTCACCACTCCCGTCACGTGACGACAACCCGTTAAATGTCACAAACCCCAACAAACACGTTAAAGCGAATAAGAAAAAACAGCGCGTGATGGATAAATACGTACCTAGGATCAGACAGACCACGTCCAGGAGGACAAAGGGGATTCCTCGGGCCTCGAACATGTTCGCTCTTGTCCGTGTCCCGTCTCGACTCCCCGGTCTGTGGCGCGTCCTCTCCTGTAATAAACACCAGCAGGGGGATGCCCCTCCTTGGGACGTCGCTGCCGCCGCCGCCGCCGATTGTTTCCGATCGATGACGAGGAGGAGGAAGGAGGAAGGAGGAGGAGGTCCGAAAAATGGCAGCAAATGGTGTTAAAAAAAACACACAATGAAACGTCGACGCCCTCGGACAGACCGCCAACAGGACAACACATAAAGAGGATTTGTTGTTGTAGTGTTGACGGGGGGGGGGGGGGGGGTCAACTGCAGCAGAGCCGGTAACTCCAAACGTCTGTCATGGTTTTTTTTTAAGCCGACGTAAAAAACAAACACTCCCTCGCGCGCGGGGAGGAGACCCGGGTCGTTTTAAGACACCTGCCCGGACAGCGACGAGAGGCGGAAGGAAGCGCCTCCGCGGCGGCGAACCTGCGATCCTGCTGCTGCCGTGATGCCTTCACGCGCTGCAGGGAACCTCGGAAATACGAAGCGCGGTGATTGGAACCACTGTAGTAAAGAAATGCAACAGCTCAAAACCCCCACGTCGCGTTTAATAAAGGGCTGGGTTGTTTTCAAATAATCGCCGGGAGTTTTGAGTAACTTCATCTACGTAAACTCCGAAATATCATGTTTTATTTGCTCAATAAACATTTATTACACAGGGAATTAAAGATTTTAAAAAATGCACCTCTTAACTAACCCATAGAGAACTAATGACCTATACAAATTCACCCCATTCATTAGAGTCCATTTTAACTTCATTTATTAGCCTAGTTAACGTATACTAATGCCATTATGTGTCATCGCACATGCACACAAACAGAAAGCGTGGTCGTCACAGCTGACGTTGCCATCAGCTCTTTGACCCCATCTAGCGGTTAGGAGGTTAAACTACATAAATACGATGCTGAAACCAATCCAAATACTCAAATGTTGCAGGGAATCGTGATGAATAAATAATAAGCAGATAAATTGTAGGTACACTTGAACAAATTATTATCATGTCATGGAGGTTAAAATAGTTTATTTTCTTTTTTTTTCATTCAACGTTATGGAGGAGGCTGAACATGCCCAAGTTGTGCTGAGACGAGGTTTAATTAGTGATTGGAAGCACCTGTGTGAATGGTCTTTTCCCCGTTTGCATTGATGGACAGGTGAAGACTTTGCAATTAGACTTTCCATTATTACATTTTTAAAAAAGCCATTGGACAAAAAAATGTGAAATAAAAACATACTTTAGAAAGAAAGAAAAAAGTACAAGTTTGAAATGGAGTTAATGAGATTTTCACATTTTTATAATGCAAATTAGCAGAATAAGATTTAACATACGATTCTACTGAACTTTAAAGTCCAGTCTGACCTGCAACACGTTGTGTGCATCAGTGTATAGTTGAGTAAAGCTCAGCCTACCTGCGTTAACCGCCGTTCACTGCCATTCATGTTGAAACGGTGTGTTAAAACACACAAGAGGAGTGTTAATTCACTGAGTTTAGGTACTTTAAATCACCGGGTTGTTTATATTATCTAAAGTTACTGTATGCATCCAATAAAAGCCATTAAAACACGCATTGACACCAAATCACGTCGTCCGAAGAAAAGAAGCAGTTGCAGCACTTATTAATATCCGGCTGCTTCCGGTTTCCCCAAGTGGCCCTGGTGGAGCAAGCCGGTAATACACCGCTCAAGAGAAGAGTTCAATTTCGGCGTACGCCGACATCAATAACAAACACACTAGGCTCGTTGGAGATGAACTGCGCCTCCTCGCCTACGTAGCAGGCGGAGCAGCAGGAGGCGGAGCCTAAAATGCCGCGCGATTTGACAGGAAGTCTGTTGGACGCGATCTGTAGGCTATCTGTAGTCTGCGACCACATTCGAATTTATTTATATTTGTTCATAAATATCTGTGGAAATCAGAATCAGAATACTTAAGTATCCTCTTGAGAGTCCATAAGAGTCAGGAAATAAATAGTCAAATAAGTGTAAAAATATAAAATATAAATAATGCCAATAAATATTAGTAATGTATAAATATAATGTGCCTATATAAAACACTATAGGGTATAGTAGTGTATCTGCTGTTGATGTAGTATCATAAAATCTAGTGCATATTAGTAAAGTTTGACAGTAATACTGTAGTAAAATTTGTATCTGGTTTTTTTTATGTCTGCCTCTTAAAGCACACCTCAGGGTAATTGCTCGTTTTAATAAGGTCTATTTAAATAACCTCTTTTATTGGCATTTTAATGATTATTATTCATATTGTCAGCCACATAAGATGTTTGTTAACTGATGTAACTTTAATTTACTAACATTAAATATTAGACTCACACAGGAAATTTGCATTTTCTACAAAACTAAGAGCCAATCAGCTCTTAGGTGAGAGCCAGACGTTTCCCATCATGCCCCGGGGCTTGCAGTCGGTTGAGAGCAACCTGGCTCTAAAAACTGCGGCCACCTTGATCTCATGAGATTATCGTTGCCCACGTGTTCATGACGTCAGAGCAAGTCGGGATCAAGTCGAACACAAAACTAACAGGATGAATTAAAAAATAAGAAAGCCGCTAAAACCATTCAGTTATGCTCTATTTTTATTTTTTACTTCCCCTGGTTCTGTTCTTGACAAAAGTGTATTTTCTGTATTAATGACTGTTTGCTTGCTTTACTGATTGTATCGTAAAGAACTGATCGTCAGCGATCGATTCTGCGCAGGCCCGACTCATCTCCAACGAGTCTAGTATTTCGAGTTTCCACAGCCACCATATCTCGGCCTGGAAACCACATTAGCTTGTGGTTGTTGTTTTATTCTACATCTTAACTATCTAAACCTCAACACAGTCCAGCTCGTGTGAACTCAAGGTCAAGATCGCAGGTCTGTTATTATGTGTTGGTTTAGAAAAGGCTTCCCACTTGGTGGTGGAAATGAAGAGTACGTTTCCACTCCGTTGCTTTTCCCTCAGTTTTGTGTTTTTAATGTTTCAATTCATTTACGAGATGAATTCTCAGAACCAGTTCAAAGTTGTTTTTCACATATTGTTTATCATGGCTGAACCGTGTCTTCTTTGTGAAGAATTAGTACAAGTTTAAGGTTGTTCTCAATTAACTTTATTTGCATGCGCTACAGACAAAATGGAAAAAAGAAACCCTTATAAAAGCAAGAGCTAGTAATATTGTAGCATCTACTGTAAACTACACACATTTCCTGTTGTCCATCTGGTATTAATATGCAATCGATTGCTGCATCTCAGTGTGACATTATTACCTTAATTTACTAATATAGGCGACGTTTGAACTTTACTCACAATTTCAGTGAGTCAAGACTGCTCCATTACTATTCATGTCATTATTTTTAACAACCTGTTTTGCATATTTATGTCGTTGATTATTCCAAAGTTTTGCACATTTGCTTGGAGCGGTGAATGTGAAGTCGGATTTACATTCTATGACCGTTGTTCTCAGCTTATCTTACCAACTTTTATTTGTTCTTCACTGAGATGAACAAACAGATGACAGTGCTATGGATAACAAGCCAACATTTGCATTTAAGGAAATGTTCATTAAAAGAAAGTCGGCGTTACGAACTGGAAGCATAGTGGCCACGATGATGATGATGACGACGACGCTGGCATGCCGATGGTTAGCAAAGTAGAAAATCAACCATCACCGCCATCTTAGTTTAGTGTGTTAGCATGTTGCTAATTAGCACTGCACAACTTGATTCGGTGTTAAAAGAAAATGACTCATTCCAGGTCCCCCTTCCTTCTGAAATCAGGCTCAACATCAGTGTGGATTTATAACAACAACACCATCATTCCAATTATTTTCATAAATAATTTAAAACATTTGAGTGGATCAGGTGGTGTAGGGAATAAAAAGAATAACTTCCAATCCTGAGCATAGCTAAAGTCTAGGATCTAGGATGGACAAAAGTGCCCGACTGCTGGGACTAAAAGAAGCCTAAACGGAGAAATAGATGAAGAGAAAGATGCTGATGGAGCAAATCACCACCAGAGCAGAGTTCAGGAGGATTCTGGTCCGCGGAGGTTCGTGGAGACGCTGATCCATCATCTTCTCCCGTTCCTGGACTGAAATCACACAAGGTTCAGGCAGCTTCTCCTGGAAACCCAAGAAACAATCGAAAACCTTCTTACACCTCCCTCCCTCCAGTCCTGCTCCTCCATGGCAGCCTTCCTCCCCCTCCTCCCTCACTCCTCTCCTTTCTCCCCCTTCGACCATCTCATCTTGGCACCTTTCTTTATCGAGCAGACTGGTTTCATGTTGGATCTCACGGTTTGGTAGCTTCAAAGCATCGGCGTCTTCTCCATCCTTCTCTTTTTCTTGCTGTTTTAGCCTCTTCCTGTTGTTCAGCCCCCACAGAGTCGTGGTCTTGATTTGTTCTGCACTCGGCGGCGGCGTGCAGAGACTCACAACGACGGACACCAACGCTGACACCCAAAACAAGATGGCCGCCAGATACATGAAATGAACATCCTTGATGAAGGACGGCCGTTCGTCGGGCTGGTCACAGCGAGGCTCGCGGTAAACGAGGCCCAGAATCAGACGCAGCGCCCCGAGGACGAAGCCGACCACGCCGCCCCAGAAGGCGCCCGTCTCGTTGCAGCGGCGCCACAGGATGGCGAGCAGGAAGAGAGCGGCGACGGGGGGCGTCAGGTAATTCATCACTTCCACGATGTAGTAGAACATCTGGCCCCCCTGCATCACCACGATGGCCGGCACCCAGGCAATGCTGATGATCACCATGACGACCACGAACAACCTGCCGACGATCATCAGCTCCCTGGACGACGCCCGCGCCCGCAGCATCCTGTAGATGTCCAGCGTGAATATGGTGCTCGCCGAGTTGAAGATGGAGTCCAAGTCGCTCATCAGAGCTGCGATGACGACCGCCATCATGAGGCCGCGGAGGCCGATGGGCATCACCGACATGATGAGCCGCGGGTACGCCACGTTGCTGCAGCCTCTTGGCGAACCGCACACCTCCACGCAGTGCTCCGGGCTGATGCACGCCAACTCATCGGCAAACAAGATCCTGGAAATCATCCCTGGGGATCATCGAGGATCAGTTATTTTAAGTTTTTATTTAGTTACTCAAACAGCAATTTGTGGTTCTACCTGGGAGGACGATGATGAACATGGGGAGGATTTTCAGAAAGCCGGCCATGATGGTGGAACCTTTGGCGTGGGCGATGTTCTTCGCTGCCAGAACCCGCTGGACGATCACCTGATCGGTGCACCAGTACCTGGAAGGAGAGGTTAACAGTCATGACGTGTCTTTGTAGTGAGCATCATCTCCTCCATTACGAACACACGGAGTACCAAATAGAGACAGGAGTCTGGCCCAGTAAGAAACCGGGCCACGGCATGTCCGGATCCCTCGGGTGTCGAAGTATCTTCAGGGAATCTGGTTTCGGGTGGAGGTGGAGGTGGCAGGACTCGGAATACGTCAGGTTAGGTGAAGACAGCAAGATGGCCGTGATGTTGGGCGTGGCCTGCATGTACTTGGTCATCACCCCTTTGAATCAATTGAATTGACACAACGGTTCAGCATCATATAGGAACGCAGGTTAATTGATCACACGGTGTTAAATCATAAAGACCTTGGAGTCCTCCCACTTTGAAGAGGCTGATGCCCATGAGGCAGAGCGCCCCGCCGATCATGAGGAAGGCCTGGAGCGTGTCCGTGTAGATGACGGCAACCAGGCCTCCGGTGACGGTCAGCAGCGCCGTCATGGCGATGAGGAGGATGATTGACAGGTAGAGGTTCCACCCTAAGGATTCCTGAATGAACAAGGCCCCGGCGTAGAGGTCCACGGACAACTTGGTGACGATGTACAGGACGAGCGATAACGCAGCGAAATACACCTTGAGTCTTCTCCCGCCGAAACGCTTGGACAGATACTCCGGCATGGTGTAGACGCCACAGTGGATGTACACGGGGATGAACACCCAGCCCAAAAGCTGCAGCAGCAGCAGGGCGTTTATTTCCCACGCCGCCACGGCCAGCCCATTAGCTGCAGCGGATCCCGCCTGGCCGATGAAATGCTCGCTTCCTATGTTGCTGACGAACAGCGACGCTCCGACGGCCGCCCAGTTCATGTTGCGCCCGGCGAGGAAGTAGCCGCTCACCGTGCTCCGGTTGGCCTTCCGCATGGCGAAGAAACCCACCGCGAGCACCAGGATGAAGTAGACTCCCACCACGCTGATGTCCGCCGCCTCCATGGTGGCCGCCATGGTTTTTTGGGGGGGGGTCTTCAACAGAACCAAGCAGAAGTGTGAGATGATATGTTCCTCGTTGTTCCTCAGCTTTGGGAAACAACGCAGGCTGCAAAACGGTGGTGAGAACCTCAAAAGGAAATGGTCATCTGGATCCTGCAACACAAATGTACAAACAAAATGATTCTTTCCAAAGATATTTCCTAATGTGTGTGTTAAGTACATGGAGCCGCCAATAGCTTCACTGCTTGTTTGGCAGCCAAATAGTTTTTTTCCATGATGAGTTTTTACAACCAGTGAAGGAAGTGACCATATTTGGACTGCGGAGGAGCAACGGGAGGATCTGATGATTGAAACTAAAGACTATAAACTCAATTTTGCGATGTTTACTGAGAGAATAACTCAAGTGAGGAGTCAGGTAATTTCCTTATAGACTTCCATACAATCAGACTTCTTTGTGCAACCAGAGGAGTCGCCCCCTGATGGCCAGCGGAGAAAATGCAAGTTTAAGGCACTTTTCAGAACCAGAATCAGGTCTGCTCATGTGCTCACTCTTCTTGAAGTTATATTTTTTTTTACAAATGTCAGCAAATATCAGATTTGGTACGTGAAAAGGAAAAGTTTTGATGATGCTGGTTTTATCCACCTGCACCGCATATCCTTCCACAAACTGTTGCTTCCTCGTCTCGTTGGCTTTTTCAGAGGCAATCTCTCCACGCTTTATTTTAGTGTTTGTGTAGCTGGTGTTAACAGGAGCAACAGCATCAGTGACATTTCCTCGCCTCAGCGCTCAAACCTGCTGGATTGTGGCATTTAATCCTTGCAGCACAGTCAATATTGATTTAAAAGAAGCAGCCCATAGTTTTTTATCAAGATAAAGCTTCTTGCAGTGTAATGATGGGTAACCCGGTCCTTTCAAACAAACCTGCTGAGCTCTTCCATTAGAGGAGAATTGTGTTGACGTGCGGGAGTTTCCTTGCGGTCTCTACAAGACTTTCCATTGAATGGAAATATGTCAGTCTGTCTTGATTTTATCTTAATATTTTTTTAATGTGTCCTTGTTTATTTTATCTTATTATATCATCTAATAACAGGTGATCTTATCCTAAAAGCTCAAATGCACTAAATCCTATTGGAATTGCACAAAGAACTTCTCAAACCAATAACAAAGTAAACTTTTGATGAGGAGTCTTATTCAGGAAAATAAATACAAACACACAGAGGGGTGGGATTTAAAACAAAAAGGTTTTTTTTCAGCAATTTATAAGCATAAACATTCATTAAAGATTATTAATTTATCAATTAACATACAGCACACCGTCACAAACTGTAACGAGAGACTCACCTGCCGGCTGAGCTGTTTGCTGGGAAGTTGGGAGCGGGTTCAGATCCAGGATTCAATGTAGAGAAGAAGATACTGGTCAGAGAACAATTTCCCAACACTCCCAGTATGAATGTGAGGAAGACGTACCGGGATAAGAAAATCAGGAATTTGTGGTGACTGTTCACACAAACTTTCAGCCAATCGTTGACGTCCATTATACTTTGGTCCCGCCCTCTGAGCTGTTAATCACATGACACTACCAAAATGCATTGCACGGCTTTTCACATAGACAATGAATGGGAAGCGGGGAAACACTCCTCATTTGCATAAAGTTGAGGTCGAGTCTACTTTATACACACACTGGGTGGTGCATTTAATTAATCAATAGTTAGATTTGTTTTAAAACATGCTAAGATACAGTAATGTGACATAACCATAGTGCATGCTGCTTAATCTGATTGCATTGCTGTAAATTATTTGTATGTAAACTAAAAGACACTGAGGTAAAGGTGAAGTGGCCAATTTTTTATTTTTTCCTAAAACTGACTTTGTTCCATTATCCAGAGCGACGGTCATGTTTGTTCTCCAACATTAGACGTTTGTAAGTGTTCAATCACTCTGGAGCTAAAATGTACAGGGATTATAAAATGCTGCCATATTTATATTGACCTTTGAACTCATCACTCTCTATGAAAAAGACCAAAAATGTAAACCTTGGTGGCTTTTTAAATCTCAAAATGCCAAATTCCATAGAAGTATTTCACACTCTTAGATATGCTGGAATACACATTTAGCAGATAACAGCCAACAGTTTCATTTTTTAGTTTGACTAAATTATAAAATTCCCCTTCACATGGTATAAAACTAAAAGTTCACACAATCTGTCAGTAGCAGTTTGATACAGAAAGAAGTTTATTTATTATTTACATTTTTAAAAAACACGTTAATAAACAGGGTGGATGGTGTTAGACAGAACGTTCTGCCTCCACAGACTCCACAGGAACACTATCCAAATCTAAAAGAGGCAGAACATCACGTGGGACCAGATACTGGGCCAGGTTGGGGAGTCCAGACACCACACAGCAGCTCAGAGCACAGCGGCCGATCCCCATGTCAGAGGCCTCGGACCACTGACCAGTGGTCACGTTGTAGCACTCCACTTTGGTGGAGGTGGTGATGCCGTTGTAGCCCCCGGCAACGAAGATCCGGTCATCGATGACTTCGATGCCGAAGTTGCTGCGAGGGGTCAACATGTGGAACACTTGGTTCCAGGTGTTGCTCCGAGGGTCGTAGACCTCCGCGCTGCTGAGATGTCTGGCGCCATCAAAGCCGCCGACCTTTGGGAGGAAGAGGAAATGAAAAGGTCAAACGGAGATTGAACCAGTTTCTCTGAATCTCAAAAAAATATAAGTTGAGGGTCAGCAGTGTTTCCTGGACTTACAGCATAGAGGCGGTCTGCATACGTAATGATGCCAATCCCACTGCGGGCGCAGGTCATGAGGCCGATGGTTGTCCACTGGTCGGTCTCTGGGTTGTAACACTCAGCCGTCTGCAGGAACTCGTTCCCATTGAAACCACCGCAAACGTAAACCTGGGAACAACAGGAAAGGACTTTTATAGGATTTAACGATTAAACACTTTTCTTGGCTTCTACTAGTAATAAATCATCTGAAATATCACTACACAACTGTGAGATAATGTGAGAATTATGAGACCCACCTTGTTGTGGAGCGTCGTGGAGCTGGCGTCATTTCTAACCTCCTGCATGGATGAAATGAGACTCCACTGGTTTGTCTCGGGGTTATAGCGCTCTGCAGTGGAGAGTCGTTGATGCCCGTCGTACCCTCCCATGGCATAGATGCACCCGTTGAGTGTAGTGACGCTCACATAGCAGCGGCTGAAAAACATGGGCGACACCTCATGCCAGGTTTTTGAGCTGAGGTCGAACCTGCACACGCTGTTTAAACACTCCAACCTCTCGAAGCCCCCAACGCAGTAGACGCTCCCGTTGAGGAAGGCGGTGCCATGGTAGGCACGAGGACGCTCCAGATCGTGTGTCAAGCTGATCCAGTCGTTGGTGTGGACGTTGTAGGCCTCGATGCCGGCAGTCGTATTGCCGCCATTCCAGCCTCCGATGGCCAGCAGGACGGCGTTTGGAAGGCGAGGACGGGCGAGATGGTGGTAGACATCAGGCTGGTTTTGCATAACTTCTATGGCTTCCCTGACCATACGCTGGCAGTCTGCGTTGTTTTTCACCAGCTTATTAGACATCACACTGATCCTCATGTACTCTGTAACCATGGAGGCCAGCCGCACCTACAGAGAAAACAGGACAGAATGTTTGAATAGAAGTTCATGGACGGCAGTACTTTAGGCCGGTCCTTGACTCTAGAGGTGTCCCTACAGACTACTGTTCAGTCAGGATGAAACCACGGAGAAGAAATCATGTGACAGGAAGTCATCCTACCTTAGATAAGAGCACAGCGATGTGGTCTCTCCTTTCCTCCAGTGAGTGGGCGATCCAGCGGCGGACAGCCTCATACACAGTCCTCTCGTCTCTCACTCTGAGGTCGTCTCTCTTTAGGATGGTGCTGAGTTGCTGCACAGAGAGCTGCAGGAACTCTTCAGTGAAGACGAGCTCCTCAAAGTGGTCGATGATGAAGCTGTAGGCCTGGCGGTGCAGTTCGGGGCAGAAACGGACGGTGGTGAACTGGAAGATGCCGATGCAGTTCTCTGGGCAGAGCTGGCTCTCCAGGAAGTCGCAGCACTTTTTCACAACTCCCATCACATTGAACTGATCGGCTGCTAGAAGCAGCTCCTGAACGTTGTCCTCCGTCACTGAAACGGAGCCGGTGTATGCATAGTCGATGAGGAGCTGCATCATGTCAGGAGTCAGGCCGGGGATGTTGTAGATCCTCCTCTCTAGGGAAGACCAGCGTAGGAAGAGAGCTCTGTGGGTCAGGATGAAAACACAAAGAAGAGGATGAGAAACTGACGTCAGCTGTTCCTTCTTTTCTTCACACTAATAACTATGATAAGAATATAGTGGGGCGCTTTTCAAAACAGCAGCAGAGTGAAATATGACTGATATCAAGGCTCCTCCCAGTTTACTTGAAACCACAACACTGACAAACCCAATACGCTGAATGACACACATGAAACCTATTGAATAAATGACATCTGGAATGGAAATAGTGAATTATATGCATTTTGTAACAGATGTGTAACTTTTCTGAATGAACTCCATTCTAAAATCTGCTTTAAAGTACAGTAGTATGGAACTGAGAGACCAGCAGCTCAAATTCTACTTCACATTTTTAAAAAACAACAAAACAATAACACGTTTGGCAAACATCATAAATCCAACTTGAGCTGAGTCTACAACCGATGACAAGGATGTAAACAAATAGACCATAACGTCAATAACAATCTCCGCAACAAGAAATATTCTCAACAGTAACTTCGGAAAGCTGGAGACCATTCACGCTACATAGTTGAAATTAAACAAACATATGATTTGAGCTCCAAAAGAAGTCCTTTCTCTATGGACATCAGTGCCAAAGCTCCCAGGCGATCCTGTCCAGTACTGTTCCTGGCGTGCGTCTTGATGCGCTTCAGAGCCGAGAAAGACCGCTCCACGGAGGAGGTGGACCCGGGGATGGTCAGCACCAGGCAGGTGAGGCGATACAGCTGCGGCATGCTCTCAGTCAGCTCTGGATCAAGATCCCAAAGAGCACGTCGGACTAGGCGAACACGGAGTTGAATGTGGCGAGGAGAAAGCTGAACTCGAAGCCCGTC
This sequence comes from Chelidonichthys spinosus, assembly GCA_029853015.1. Lineage (NCBI taxonomy): Eukaryota > Metazoa > Chordata > Actinopteri > Perciformes > Triglidae > Chelidonichthys > Chelidonichthys spinosus. Next base: position 19,061,514 of record CM056840.1, read on the forward strand.
AGCAGTGCAGTGTATCCATCAGCGCTGTGTACAGCATCATCATCAAAATCATTGTGGTTGTCAACAATGAATTCAAAGAGCTCCAAGAGTTCTTCTCTCTGCTCATACACAGTGCAAACCAAACGTGATGAAAAGTTCCACCGTGTTGGAGTCACTCTAGGCAGTCTTCGCTGGCATATTTCATCCAGGAGTTTCGTGCGTTTGGCTGACCTTGTCAAAAAGGCTGCCAGGCCACTTAGGTGGGAGAAAAAAACTTTGCACTCTTTGATTTTGGCAGCACTTTGAGACATGACGAGGTTCAGAGAGTGCGCATAACAGTGAACGAAGAGAGCTTGTGGTATTTTTTCTTTGACTTTAGCTTGGACCCCATTCAGTCCAGAGGCCATGACTGCAGCTCCATCGTAACACTGGGCAATTACCTTATTGGTGCAGGCACAGTCCTCCAGAAAGTCCAAAACTTGACGAGCTATGGCTTCTGCGCGCTTATCACCACTGACATCACCAAACTAGAAAAAGCGCTCCTTGACACCACCGTCAGTGGTGTACCGCAGGACATATGACATCTGAGCAGTGTTACTGACGTCAGTTGTCTCGTCTACCATAACGGAGACAAAAGGCGTGTTCCTCACCTCCTCCCTCATTGCTTCGGTCATTACATCTGCCACCGATTGAATCAGGTCATTCTGAATTTTGCTGGAGGTGCCGATGAAAACAGTGGCCGAATCCAGATGACAGCGCAGAGGGCTGTCATACTCCGCCAAAAACTCCAGAAACTCCAAGTAGTTCCCCTTGTTTTCAGAATCTTTACTCTCATCATGTCCTCGGAATGCCATCTCTTGCTTTCCAAGAAATGTGACGACATTGATGAGACGTTTCAGGATCTCTCTGTTCTGCCTGACCTTGTTGTTGTGGGCCGTAGTATGATTACGGCGCTGCTCATCTAGCTGAAGATCAACTCGTGTCCCCAAAAGTTTTCAAACTGACCGTCGTTTGCAGGTGTGCCGCAGAATCTTGATGTCGGTGGGCTGACTTTGTCAGATTTGTAAGGCTGACAAATCCGCCGCTGACCCAGGTGGATGACTTGTCAGTTGTAAAAAGTAAGCAACTCCAGCAGTACAGCCTGTTTGTTTTCTTACACCCCGTCATCCAAGTATATCGCTGATAATTTTCGGTCTTGAAATGCCTTTCCACTTTCTTAACCCTTTCTTTTAATTCCAGTTCTGGAGTTGGTCTTCCGTTTTCTATTATTTGAAGTTTTTCTGTGAAAGGCCGCCTTGAAAAAGGCGATGCTATCAAGCTAGCCACAACGTCAATCTCATCTTCCTCTGTCTCTCAACTGCTCTCACCACTCTGCAGAGATTTGATGTTTGGACTTCATGAAGGCCTACGACAGGGTTCCCCAATTAGTTTTCACTGAGGGCCAAATTATGTCCAGGTTGCCAAGTCGAGGGCCAAATTGTCTGTTATTTTTTTCATTGGACCACTAAACATTGTTTTATGTGCAAATATTGTTGTTGCTATTATTTGAAGTATTATGATTGTAATGATTAGTACTACCAGTGGTAGTTGGTTGTAGTAGCAGATAGTAGTAGTAGTCATAGCCTGTGTTGAGGGACCGATAAAAAAATGTACACTTGAAAGAAAATAAGTCCAATATCAACGATTTATTTATTTGAATGCCCCTGGAGAATATTTTGATCAACAACAAAAAACAACAGCACTACAGCAAGTGGTGCACAAGAGGAAAACAATATTGTATAATAGTGTAGTTAATGATTTTTGTTTGCAGCTTCTTGCTGTTGTCTTGTAATTTGCAGACGGCCCCTGCGCACTTGACCGGCTGCACATAGAGATCAATGTTCTCCGTCCAGACCGGAGGACAGCTTATTTATGTAAAAAATCTGGGTTTTGGTCCTTGTAGCTCGTAGTCTATGATATTATGGTGGGAAAGAGGCATCTTTTGTGTTTGAAAACGTTTCTCTTCAGATTTATTGATCCTGAATCTGTGAATATATTTTCAACTTTACCGACTCTTTATTTCACCTTATGGCAGGTTATTAGTTAGTCACTGGGTCCGCACGGGCCGGACACTTTGCTCTTGTGAGCCGGATTTGGCCCGCGGGCCTCTAATTGGAGATGGCTGTCATATATGAACGTAATTGTCAACACATACATACGGACATTTCTTAATTTTTCAACTTTTAAATATTGCCTGCTATATTATCAGTTTTGCTTGTGTGTGTATTTTGGGGTGACTGTTTTATTATTTGGTTTTTATCGCAAACAACAACAACAAATAACCATAAAATTTAAAGTAACTAAATGTCAGAAGCACAACACAAATAAACAGTCTCAGCCGGAAAAAAACAAAATATATTCGAGAGGGAACAGGAGGAAGCAAAAAGCTTATTTAGTCCCGCCCCTTCCTCACAAATCATATCATATGCAATAAAAATTAAAATATTGTCATTCAATAGCCTCAGTTTATTGTTGACTGTTGGCATCCAAGATGATGTCCACTAATATAAAACATGTGTAGCACCTTTAACCCTGATTAATGGATACCCACATCCCTAGGTTCGGTAGGAGTTGGGTGAATGACTCAAAAAGAGGAGTGGTTTGAACAGGTGATATTTTAATATCGATGAGAAATAAAATAATAAACATAAACAACTTGGTTGTTCCCTTTTTCAAAATAATAAGCGCCAGAAAATAAAAAAAGAAAAGAAAAGAAAAGAGTCCTGGGACACTGAGCACTCCTGCTCAGCGTTCTTGTGTGTTCCGTTGAGGGGGATCCAATGTGTGTTCTGAGTGTCAATGTCAATTGAGTTTCCTTGTCTTCAGTTTCTTTTATTACTGCTACCCGGGTAGGTGAGAAGTGTGTGTGTGTACATCTTATCTGCTCTCAATGTGTGAGATTCAGATGATCCGGAGCCGTTGAGGTAGGTAGGTTCTGCAGCTGGCCACACTGCTTCTCCAACTTTCTCTCTCGCTATCAGAATCGCTGGGCTGGGCTCGCCATCTCGTTCGTCTGGTCCTCAGAAGCGTTGGGCTGGGCTCGCCATCTTGTTTGTCTCGTTCTCTCTGTTTCTCAGTTCAGACTAGCAAAGAAAAAAAAAAAAAAACACAGAAAGTGCATAGGTATAAGAAACGTCATCTGATTCTGTCTCTATTTCTTATGAGATCTCATCGTTTTCTCGGTTCACCAAAATTTAGGAAATACATTAGAACTAGGGCTGTCAACGTTAACGCAACATCCTCTTAACGCCGGTAATTTTTTTAACGCGCGATTAACGCTCGGTATTAAAAAAAAAAACAAAAAAAAAACGCGCATTGTATGATTTATGGCCGTCGGTGGCACCTGTAGTCTTGATCCACAAGGAAGGTGCGTGTCCACAGGCAGCGATGTTTCCCCACGTCCCATTCATTGTCTATGTGAAAAGCCGTGCAATGCATTCTGGTAGCGTCACGGCGAATGTCGAGAGACGGCGCGTGAGTTGGCCGCTCCTCATTTGCCTAAAGTATAAAGTCGAATCTACTTTATGCTAATCAGAGGCGCCGGGCTCGACTCGCCGCCTCGGGAACGCTCGCAAAAATCTGTTGTTTGAAAGAGAGCGCCTGTCAATCATCCTCTAGTGGCAGCCCACCAAGCGTGCAATACTGGGAAGCGGCGCGTCCACACGCGTTTAAAATCGATTTGTGAACGGCAAATTCACCTTCAAAAGACTGCCACCTTCTAGTCTGCAGTTCATTACGGATGTTGTGGGCAATGCCAAGCACTCCTTGACACTTCTTACTCAGCAAATTAATAGATTCTAGTTCAGAAATTATCACAACTAAGTTGATATCTTATAATAAAGTAAAAACTTTGATTCCTCTAAACAGTTTGTCATACATTTCTTTATTCCAACACCACACATGATGTATTTGTTTTATCTACCCCCCAAAATACAAGTAAATACTAGTATTTTAAACTTGAGATTAATCGTGATTAATCACAACCTGTTATTGTGATTAACTCGATTACATATTTTAATCGTTTGACAGCACTAATTAGAACACATTAAATTAATTATTATGACTTAAAACAATTAGTTTTGACCATAAATGAAATCAATTATTCATGAATGATCATGTTAATGATATTTTTAACAGACACAGTTTATGCATCTTTTTAAACCTCTATGTATCCTTTATCATCAGTTTTTAACTATTTTAATTCACCTTTTTAATATTTAACTTTTTTAACTCTTGAACATAAAATTAATTACAGTTTTTATGCACAAAAGTGCATTTTTCTTCATCAATAAATGAAATATACCACACCAGAATGGTGCTGTTACCATTTGCAGTGGCTAATAACACAAATAAACAGTTCGAATGGCATAAAAAATGATTAAACTGCATCTTCTCAATGTAAACCACATGGAAAAATAAGCCTTTGCTTAGCTATTAGCATGGCGACTAGCATTACTAAGCATAAAACAATGGACAAAATAGCATCCCAACCCCCCCTCCTCCGTGACCTCCACTGGCTTCCTGTTGCAGCACGCATCCAATTCAAGACAATGACACTGGCCTTCAGGGCCATCAATGGAACGGCACCTGTCTACCTTCAAACACTGGTCAAACCTCATGCCCCGAAGCGAGCACTTCGCTCCTCTACTTCAGCTGGCCGGCTGGTACCACCATCGCTGAAATCAAACAAATGTCGCTCAGCAAAGTCCAGAGTCTTCTCTGTTCTGGTCCTCAGTGGTGGAACGAACTCCCGACCAATGTCAGGACAGCAGAGTCATTTGCCATCTTCCGAAAAAGGCTCAAGACTCACCTGTTCAGACTTCACCTTGACTCTACATAGCATGACCCACTTACACCCCCCCCCCCCCCCCCCAAAAAAAAACAAAAAAAAAAACACCTTGGGTGCAGTCGAATAGTCAAAAAATAAGGTCCTAACTCCTATTCCTATCTCCTATTCCTTGACCTCTGGGGAAAACGTCACGGGGTTAAGGAAAGGCGATAGGAGAACTCAAAAGGACTTAGGAATAGTCGACCGCGGTGCTCAGAGAATCCGACCGGACTTTCACTAAACTACGTCATTATAACGCGGCCGCTGATGATTGACAGCTGATGATCGGCGCCAGCGATTGACGTGCGTATGCGCTGGAGAAACTACAATAATGGACTACAAAAAGCGCATCGTCCACTTCTCCACATGTTGGTTTTATAAACAGCTGGTTTACTGACCGGCTTCAGGTCCAGCAGCTCCTGTTTGACCGGTTGCTTTATTTACGTTTCATTTGTGGTTTTAGTTTCGTTTTTGTCAAGTTTGTAACATGATTGAAATAAAAAAAAAAAAAAAAACATTCGATTATTATCACTGTCCACACATATTTATCAACACTATTCCAATTACTATATGTCTGCATGAAAGTTAATGTTAAATATGCAAATGCACATATCGTTTGTTTTCATGAACGGCCGAGGTGTGCGGCACTTTAAATGTTGCTCTCGCAAAGAATTGTGGGTCGGCGTATTCTCCTTTCCTATCGCATAGGAAGGTCCGTTGCATCCTATGCTAAAGGAGCTCTGAAAGGAAGCATTGGAGCTCCTTTCCTTTGCATTTAGAGAATTCGAACAGCTCTTATCATGGCGGGCACCTGTTTACTTCCGGGTCACTCCTTCAGTTAGGAACCTTCCTAAGCAAAAAAGACTATTCGACTGCACCCCTTACCTATAGCACTCTGATCTTAGCACTGTTGCTCTTGAACTACTAGTTTACTCAGATTAGGACCTAACACTTGTTCTATTTTTAGCTCTTACTGCATCGGCAATGATACGTCGTGGTTTCTTTGTTTCCTTCTTTTGACAAATGTACTTATTGTAAGTCGCTTTGGACAAAAGCGTATGCTAATTGACCTAAATGTAAATGTAAATGTAAAACCTAGCAGTTAGCATGTCGCGGTTGCTAGTAGCTTTAGCATTTCAAGCTAGCGATCTTTTTACAAACGATTAACTACGGTAGAAATTGCACAAAAGTAACAGAAAACCTTGGAAGGCATCATATGGCATATTTTAAGCAACATAGACCATCATAACCCAAGTTAATAGCACAATAAATGTATTTTTTTTCCATCTGAACGGCTACCGAACTAGAAGCTAACTGTGTGCTAACTCACCGGAGTCTCATGCATTTTAATTCACAAAGGGGGGTTTTCCTCGTCGGCTCACGGCTTATCGGGTCTGCCTGCGGACGTCTCTGCCGTTATCCGCAGCTTTCTGCTACTCTTTGCGTCGTGTTTTCTTTATTTTAGCTACCGACTCCCTCGGTCTGGCTTATGCCTTGAGAGAAAATGGCGTCTGCTCTCAGGTGCAGACTTCACGCGATACCTGACCTAGGTTCACGCCGGATACAAACACTAGCAGGGGAATACTGCCATCTACTGGGGGCTTAGTAGAACTGTCTAAATGACAAATATAGGTTTAGTAAACTGATTTTTCATGCTGGTTACACATGTATTATATAATAGCCAAACCTGTTGTATATTAAGACTTACTCATTTGTATGCATTTTACTTTTGCTTTATGTACTTTCAGATGACAAGAATGAATGCGAGAAGTATGATTTTACTACAACTGCTGAATTGAGTGGCTCAGAAGAGGAGTTAAGGTACTGCCATGTTTATTTTGACCTTTGAACTCATCACTCTATTGGTCTTTGAAAAAGCCAAAAATGTAATAGAAGCATATCACACTCTTAGATATACTGGAATACACATTTAGCAGTTAACAGCCAACAGTTTCATTTTTTAGTTTGACTACCTTATAAAATTCCCCTTCACATGATATAAAACTAAAAGTTCACACAATCTGTCAGTAGCAGTTTGATGCAGAAATAAATGTATTATTTATTATTTACATTTTAAAAAAAACATTAATAAACAGGGTGGATGGTGTTAGACAGAACGTCCTGCCTCCACAGACTCCACAGGAACACTATCCAAATCTAAAAGAGGCAGAACATCACGTGGGACCAGATACTGGGCCAGGTTGGGGAGTCCGGACACCACACAGCAGCTCAAAACACTGCGGCTGATCCCCATGTCAGAGACCTCGGACCACTCACCAGTGGTCACGTTGTAGCACTCCACGTTGGTGGAGGTGGTGATGCCGTTGTGGCCCCCGGCAACGAAGATCCGGTCATCGATGACTTCGATGCCGAAGTTGCTGCGAGGGGTCAACATGTGGGACACTTGGTTCCAGGTGTTGCTCTGAGGGTCGTAAAGTGATCATTCCTGTTCTAGTTGTACCTGGACAGACTGATGAGATGATTCTCGGCAGCAATGCCATTAAGTGGCTCATTACACAGACGAGAGAAACCATGCTAGGCCAAGACACCACATCTCCTCTGAACGGTGCTCAGAGTGACAAAATACCCCATTTATTCTCCCTGCTGTCTGACTCAGATCGATGCGAAAGTGGGGCTATGCCAAACAAGATCGGCAATGCTTAACTCAGAAGGTCGGTCACTCTACAGCCGATGCTTGAACATTTGGTGTGGGCTAAGCTACCTACGTCTATATCTCTGTAGTGGGGAGAGCAGTCGTCATCGAACCTACTCCGTCCAAGGCCAGACCTGCACAAATTATGGTGGGAAGAGTCGTCACTTCCATAGGGGGGGATGACTGGGTTCCAGTCAAGATAGTGAATCCCACTGATAAGCCACTAACCCTTAAAAGGAATGCAAAAGTTGCAGATGTTTCCCCTTGTCTCTCTGTGCAGGACTTACCTGAACCTGATCACGTCCAGTCCAGTGTACAGTACACGCAGTGGCCGTCGCCTACACCCAGGTCGGAAGAGGAGATATCACGCTTCTTAAGTGACGTGGGTCTGCAGGATTTGGACCTCTCATCTTGTGAAGTCTCCCTCGAGTGGAAAAATAAACTGCTACAGATCATCGAGCGGTATGAGTCTGTATTCTCGAGACACAAAGTGGACTGTGGCGAGGCGAAAGATTTTGTCCACAGAATATGCCTGGTGGATGACAAGCCCTTCAGGTTTCCATACAGGCGGGTTCCGCCTTGCCACTATGACAAGCTTCGGACTACCCTGTATGAGATGGAAGAACAGGGAATAATTTGCAAATCTCAGAGCGAGTACTCATCCCCTCTTGTCCTGGTTGTGAAGCCGAACGGTGATCTCCGCATCTGCAATGACTTCAGGTGGTTGAATGCGAGAACGGTGAAGGATGCACATCCGTTGCCTCATCAGACAGACGCCCTCGCAGCACTTGGTGGCAATGTGTTCTTCTCAACGATGGACCTCACGTCTGGTTTCTACAATGTCAGGCTGCATGAGGACGATAAGAAATACACAGCTTTCTCCTCCCCATTCGGTCTCCATGAATATAACAGGATGCCCCAGGGCCTGACAAACAGTCCTGCCACGTTCATGCGGATGATGATGTCCATCTTTGGCGACGAAAACTTCACAAGCTTGTTATGCTACCTGGATGATCTGATGGTCTATGCTCCATCCGAACAGGTTGCACTTGAGCGTTTGCAGATGGTTTTCATGCGCCTCGCCGCCAACAACTTGAAGCTCTCGCCAAAGAAGTGTCACTTCCTCCGCCGATCGGTGAAGTTTCTGGGACACATCATATGTGGAGATGGTGTTAAGACAGACCCAGGTAAAGTGCAGGCTGTGAATGATGTGCAGGAAGCTGACCTGATGGAGTGTGATGGAAAAACTCCATGTGCTAAGAAAATCAGATCTTTCTTAGGGATGGTCCTCTACTACCACCATTTTATTGAGGGATGTTCTGCTAAAGCTAAGCCGCTGTTCAACCTTGTAGCTGAGCCCACCGCACCACACAAAAGAGGGAGAGGCCCTAAACCACGACTCAAAAGAGGCCACCTGAGACTGTCTCCAACTGACTGGAATGACGAGTGCAGAGAAGCATTCAAAACTTTGAAGAAGGTGCTTGTGCACAGTGTCACATTGGCCCATCCAGATTTTGATGCACCATTCATCCTCGCTGTCGACGCCTCCTTTGACGG
>CM056840.1:19070669-19310669 GCA_029853015.1 Chelidonichthys spinosus
AGATCTTCCTCTCTGGAGTCGACCAGCGTTGGAAGAGAGCTCTGTGGGTCAGGATGAAAACACAGAGAAGAGGATGAGCAACTGACGTTAGCTGTTCCTTCTTTGCTTCACACTAATAACTATGATAAGAATATAGTGGGGCGCTTTTCAAAACAGCAGCAGAGTGAAATATGACTGATATCAAAGCTCCTCCCAGTTTACTTTAGCTTTAAACCACAACACTGACAAACCCAACACGCTGAATGACACACATGAAACCTATTGAATAAATGACATCTGGAATGGAAATAGTGAATTATATGCATTTTGTAACAGATGTGTAACTTTTCTGAATGAACTCCATTCTAAAATCTGCTTTAAAGTACAGTAGTATGGAACTGAGAGACCAGCAGCTCAAACATACTTCACATTTTTAAAAAACAAAAAAACAATAATACGTTTGGCAAACATCATGAATCCATAGGGGTGTAACGGTACATGTATTTGTATTGAACCGTTTCGGTACGGGGTGCTCGGTTCGGAACGGAGGCGTACCGAACGAGTTTCCATACGGACATATTAAGTAGAGGACCGCATGTGTGGAGGATGCTGCAGCCGCACATGCAGCTACTTTGTGCTAATCACAGGCGCCGGGCTCGACTCGCTGCCTCGGGAACGCTCGCAAAAATGTGTTGTTTGAAGCGGAGCGCCTGTCAATCATCCTCTAGTGGCAGCCCACCAAGCGTGCAATACTGGGAAGCGGCGCGTCCACTCGCGTTTTAAATCGCGCGTGGACACGTAACTTAATGCCGCTAGCGTTGGCAACAAGCCAGAGTTGGAGGACCCTCCCGCGACATTAAGGTCTCCCGTTTGGGAACACTTCGGCTTCCCGGTGAGATACAAACAGGGACAAAGTGAGGTTGATAAAACCAAAGCGGTTTGCCGACATTGTTCATGTGAGGTCGGGTATATTTCTGGCAACACGTCAAACCTGTTGACGCATTTGAAACGGCACCACCCCCACGTGAACACCGCTACAACGAGGAGAAAGACGAGCGTAACGTTAATGCAAACATAGCTCCCCACCGCGTTTAAGCCGCCTCTCCCTGCCCTGTTCAATTTTGCACATCAGATGGAGAAAATATATTTTTTAAAGAAACAGTCTGTTATTTTTATTTATTTTTTAAATAAATATTTTAAATACTTGTATTTATATTTTTGAGCAGCATTCTAGCTCCAGTGCATGTTCCTACTGTTAAAAGCACAAAAGTAATAAACAACTAGCACATTTATATTTTGCATTTTGTTTTCTTACTGTACCGAAAATGAACCGAACCGTGACCTCAAAACCGATGTACGTACCGAACCAAGATTTTTGTGTACCATTACACCCCTATAAATCCAACTTGAGTTGAGTCTACAATCGATGTACAAACTTCACATGTTGGAAGTCAATATGAGATGAATGGAAACAAGAAACCTCATTTGAGATGATCAAGTCATTATATTTATAAAATTGGCAGGAAACAAATATCAATACTATTTACAGGGGATTCGAGTCTAAATACAAAGTACAAAATAAGGAGGCTAAGCTAGAAAAGGGTATCGAGGAGGAAACACAACAAGGCTGACTTAAAGTAACAAACAAGCAAAAGGATGTAGAAACAAAGTAGCAACAGAACAAACCGTCAGCAGGAGTCATTAACGAGATAACAAGGGAACAAGAACACTGGTTGATATGACGGGACATAACGAACTGGCACAGGACAAGGGGAGACGCTGACAACATATACACACGAGGTAATGGGAAACAGGTGAAACAATCAGGGAGAGGGCGGGACATCACAGACAGCGGAAACAGGGGCAGGAAGTGCCTGAAACGAGAGGGAACACAGTTACTTCAAAATAAAAGACGAGACAACAATGAAGACAGGACAAAAAATGGTAACTTAACCGACAGACGCGGATAATGACAGATTGCAGCAAAATCTTCGTTCTAGTTGTACTGGACCGTAGTGCTGCGTTTGATACAGTAGACCACGGCATACTAGGCATTCTGGAAACATGGGTGGGGCTATCTGGCACTGTCCTAAACTGGTTTGAATCGTACTTGACAGAGACTACATTGTATCTATTGTTAACCATATATCTGAGTGAACAAAAATGACATGTGGAGCTCCCCAGGGGTCAATCCTTGGGCCTTGTTCAATCACTACATGCTGCCAACAGATCAAATTATGCAGAAGCACAATATTACGCTGACGATACACAGACCTCTATAGCTTTATTAGCTGATAATTATGACCCATTAGACTCACTTTTTACCTGCACTTAACACATTAATGACTGGATGTGTCACACCTTGAATCTCTAACTGGAGACTAAAGACCAAGTCAGAAATCTTGGTATAGTTCTACATTCTGACCTTGACTTCAACAAACATCAAGAATGTTCAAATAACGACAACAGGGATTCATCCCTACGGCTTCATGTTGGACATTTACGTCTGAGCTATTTACAATGTGAATAAAATGTTAGCATTGAAGCTAAAGTTATCTATGAAGAAAAGCTCAAAGATTAACACAAGGACTAAATGCGTATTTGAGTCAGTTGAAATATTTTAACTGGAGCGGTAACTTTGTGTGTTGCTGTGTCCTGAAAGTCTTTGAGATTCTCCTGCTGTCCTCTGGACGCTGTACAACTGAAACGGGACCACAACATTATTGGTCTCACCGTTAACTAGCGCTCATAGTTTTCAAGAAATGAGGTACCATTGGAGACACAGGAAGGGGCTGGACTTTGTCTTTTCTAATGTGAGTATTGTTGCCGTAGTGACAGTGTACGTCTCTGCCAGCAGGTAGAGACTCTGCTATGAATCAGTGTGAGGGCCGAGAGGATGGAGTCCTTCCCTCTAAAACCACCCAGGATGGGGGGACATGACAGCTAGACCAAAGCTCAGAGGTGAGACGAGGATCTCGAAGTGTCCAGGACTCAGATCACTCCACCATCATGATTCTCACTCAACAACATAAATATACATAATATTAACTAGATCGCTTTATTGAGTTTAACACTGAACCTTGTTATTATCTGACTGTCCTGAGGTGAAGAATCAGGTCTTGGTCCAGACCTTTGTAGTCCATGTAGGGGATGATCTGAATCTGGTGTCGACTGTTGAATCCATTTGTTTTCACTTTGGTGAACAATCACTGAGACCAGAGGCTTTAATTGCCTTCAATACTGTTAGTTGTCTGAGAAGAAGAAGCAGTAAAGTTTGATGAGTCAAATAAATATTCAGATAAAATATTAACCTGACACACACCTGGACATGACGCTGTAACCTGCTGACACTTCAGCTGATCAGCTTCAAATATTGATATGATAGGAATGAAAGTTTAACTGGGAAATTCAGATCTTTTCTCTGTTGGTTTGTTGGACCACAAAAACACAGTCGATCAACAATAACTCACAACAGCTGATGGAATCTTCCACCTGAGTGGTTTGTAATTTACACACATGAAACATTTGCTGAATGAATAATGTGATGGTCTGAACTGCCAAACATCTCCCACAATGCAACTTGCCCCTCACACTACTTAGTTTGACAGCAGGATCGTGTTATGTTTATTTGCACCACTCATGACATTGCAGATAGGAAGGGGGGGGTTCCTCCATATCGTGACCTATGTATCATGATAATATTGTATTGGGATAATATCATAGTAAAATTATTTCTTAAATTGCATTTATTGCATCAGGATGCAGCAGCACAGACCAGACTCCCCTGGGCCTGGACCAAGACCTGGACCCAGCTGTGTATCCACAAAGAGCGACTGGTCTATGCCTAACATTATTAACTTTAAAGGTGACCAAGCTGCTGATGGAAGGTAAGAACTGAACCTGAACTCTCATTAGAGGATGAATCAGGTCTAGACCAGCACCTTAATCAATAACTCAGAATCCACCAGCCCTGAATCCTGCAACCCGTTCAGTCTTCTGAGCCACGATGAGTGACAGACAGTCTCTTGTTTCACTGAAGCTCGAACAGAAAGGACCAATTAAATCCTTTTTAACTGGGATTAAACTACAGAATATGAAATAACCAATCTGTTGGGTAACGTAGCAGGAGCAGATTTGGTTATCAACCGCTAATTATTAATGTCAATATGATTATCGATATTAATAACTATATTTAATATATTATCATGATATAATCATGAATAAACGGGGCACCACCCTGGGATCAGGGAAAAGATAACCTAAAACTGTATTCAGTCTCAATATCCTCAACCTAGCAGTTAGCATGTCGCGGTTGCTAGTAGCTTTAGCATTTCAAGCTAGCGATCTTTTTACAAACGACAAACTACGGTAGAAATTGCACAAAAGTAGCAGAAAAACATTGGAAGGCGTCATATGGCATATTTTAAGCAACATAGACCATCATAACCCAAGTTAATAGCACAATAAATGTATTTTTTTCCGTCTGAACGGCTAACGAAATAGAAGCTAACTGTGTGCTAACTCACCGGAGTCTCATGCATTTTAATTCACAAAGGGTTTTTCCTCGTCGGCTCACGGCTTATCGGGTCTGCCTGCGGACATCTCTGCCGTTATCCGCAGCTTTCTGCTACTCTTTGCGTCGTGTTTTCCTTGTTTTAGCTACCGACTCCCTCGGTCTGGCTTATGCCTTGAGAGAAATGGCGTCTGCTCTCAGGTGCAGACTTCACGCGACACCTGACCTAGGTTCACGCCGGATACAAACACTAGCAGGGGAATACTGCCATCTACTGGGGGCTTAGTAGAACTGTCTAAATGACAAATATAGGTTTAGTAACCTGATTTTTCATGCTGGTTACACATGTATTATATAATAGCCAAACCTGTTGTATATTAAGACTTACTCATTTGTATGCATTTTACTTTTGCTTTATGTACTTTCAGAAGACAATAATGAATGCGAGAAGTATGATTTTACTACAACTGCTGAATTGAGTGGCTCAGCAGAGGAGTTAAGGTACTGCCATGTTTATATTGACCTTTGAACTCATGACTCTATTGGTCTTTGAAAAAGCCAAAAATGTAAACCTTGGTGGCTTTTTAAATATCAAAATGCCAAATACCATAGAAGCATATCACACTCTTAGATATTACATTTACATTTAGGTCATTTAGCAGACGCTTTTGTCCAAAGCGACTTACAATAAGTAAGATAATAAGTAAGAATAAGATATGCTGGAATACACATTTAGCAGATAACAGCCAACAGTTTCATTTTTTAGTTTGACTACCTTATAAAATTCACCTTCACATGGTATAAAACTAAAAGTTCACCCAATCTGTCAGTAGCAGTTTGATACAGAAAGAAGTTTATTTATTATTATTTACATTTAAAAAAAAACATATTAATAAACATGGTGGATGGTGTTAGACAGAACGTCCTGCCTCCTCAGACTCCACAGGAACACTATCCAAGTCTAAAAGAGGCAGAACATCACGTGGGACCAGATACTGGGCCATGTTGGGGAGTCCAGACACCACACAGCAGCTCAAAACACTGCGGCTGATCCCCATGTCAGAGACCTCGGACCACCCACCAGTGGTCACGTTGTAGCACTCCACGTTGGTGGAGGTGGTGATGTCGTTGTGGCCCCCGGCAACGAAGATCCGGTCATCGATGACTACGATGCCGAAGTTGCTGCGAGGGGTCAACATGTGGGACACTTGGTTCCAGGTGTTGCTCCGAGGGTCGTAGACCTCCACGCTGCTGAGAAGTCTGGTGCCATCAAAGCCGCCGACCTTTGGGAGGAAGAGGAAATGAAAAGGTCAAACGGAGATTGAACCAGTTTCTCTGAATCTACAAAAAAAAACTGCTGATCAAATCTCTCTCTCTGTTATGTGAGGGTCAGCAGTGTTTCCTGGACTTACAGCATAGAGGCGGTCTGCATAAGTAATGATGCCAATCATTCATTAAAGTGGCAGAACTCACACTGTATCATTTGTTTCAACTCTTGGGCCACTTTATTAACCATGACAACGGATGTTGCATTTATTTTTTGAGTTTTTCTCTACTTTTCAGAGGCCACTTTAGTGAACCTTCACCTCCTGTCTGACTGATGGAAGCTGCAGTTAAACACATACTAACTACATTTGAACAATAACATTCTGCATCAATCACAAACCACAGTGATGTGATGAGCATCTATTCTAGAACTGAAATCTGTGAAGGTGTCCAGTCTCTCTCTTGATCTCCACATAAACCAACAACCAGAGACAACAACAACTCTATCATCAGCAAATCAAGATGGCCAATCAACGCCACTCTTCTTTCCTGTTTCCTGACTCAGGGTTCAATGATTTACGTCTGGAGGGATCGTTTTGCGACGCAGTCATCACTGTTGAAGACGTGGAATTTAAAATCCACAAGATCATCCTCTGTCGATGCAGCCTCTACTTCGAGTGAGTACATTATCTGATATTAGGGGGGAAACTTGTAAATTTATATCCTTCAAATGAGCAGAAAGTAACAGCAAATTGATTGATTAGCGATGTGAAGTCTGAGAGAACAGCCACAACACGTAACCAGCTCATAGAGCATTTGTGATTTAAACAAAAACAAGAGGACATTAAACACCTGATAGACGGCTACGAGAATATTTGTAACATATTTGAAAGGATCATTCAGAATTCAACCAGTGGTGTAGTTTCCCTGTCTGTCTATAGTTTTTATAAATATAATGACTTGACTGGATATCATCTCAAATGAGGTTTCTTGTTTCCATTCATCTCATATTGACTTCCAACATGTGAAGTTTGTACATCGGTTGTAGACTCAACTCAAGTTGGATTTATGATGTTTGCCAAACGTGTTATTGTTTTGTTGTTTTTTAAAAATGTGAAGTAGAATTTGAGCTGCTGGTCTCTCAGTTCCATACTACTGTACTTTAAAGCAGATTTTAGAATGGAGTTCATTCAGAAAAGTTACACATCTGTTACAAAATGCATATAATTCACTATTTCCATTCAAGATGTCATTTATTCAACAGGTTTCATGTGTGTCATTCAGCGTGTTGGGTTTGTCAGTGATGTGGTTTAAAGTAAACTGGGAGGAGCCTTGATATCAGTCATATTTCACTCTGCTGCTGTTTTGAAAAGCGCCCCACTATATTCTTATCATAGTTATTAGTGTGAAGCAAAGAAGGAACAGCTGACGTCAGTTTCTCATCCTCTTCTTTGTGTTTTCATCCTGACCCACAGAGCTCTCTTCCAACGCTGGTCTTCCCCAGACAAGAAGGTCTACAACATCCCCGGCCTGACTCCTGACATGATGCAGCTCCTCATCGACTATGCATACACCGGCTCCGTTTCAGTGACGGAGGACAACGTTCAGGAGCTGCTTCTAGCAGCTGATCAGTTCAATGTGATGGGAGTTGTGAAAAAGTGCTGCGACTTCCTGGAGAGCCAGCTCTGCCCAGAGAACTGCATCGGCATCTTCCAGTTCACCACCATCGTTTTCTGCCCCGAACTGCACCGCCAGGCCTACAGCTTCATCGTGAACCACTTTGAGGAGCTTGTTTCCTCTGAAGAGTTCCTGCAGCTCTCTGTGCAGCAACTCAGCGCCATCCTGAAGAGAGACGACCTCAGAGTGAGAGACGAGAGGACTGTGTATGAGGCCGTCCTCCGCTGGATCGCCCACTCACTGGAGGAAAGGAGAGACCACATCGCTGTGCTCTTATCTAAGGTAGGATGACTTCCTGTCACATGATTTCTTCTCCGTGGTTTCATCCTGATTGAACAGTAGTCTGTAGGGACACCTCTAGAGTCAAGGACCAGCCTAAAGTACTGCCGTCCATGAACTTCTATTCAAACATTCTGTCCTGTTTTCTCTGTAGGTGCGGCTGGCCTCCATGGGTACAGAGTACATGAGGATCAGTGTGATGTCTAATGAGCTGGTGAATAACAACGCAGACTGCCAGCGTATGGTCAGGGAAGCCATAGAAGTCATGCAAAACCAGCCTGATGTCTACCACCATCTCGCCCGTCCTCGCCTTCCAAACGCCGTCCTGCTGGCCATCGGAGGCTGGAGTGGCGGCAATACGACTGCCGGCATCGAGGCCTACAACGTCCACACCAACGACTGGATCAGCTTGACCCACGATCTGGAGCGTCCTCGTGCTTCCCATGGCACCGCCTTCCTCAACGGGAGTGTCTACTGCGTCGGGGGCTTCAAGAGGTTGGAGTGTTTAAACAGCGTGTGCAGGTTCGACCTCAGCTCAAAAACCTGGCATGAGGTGTCGCCGATGTTTTTCCGCCGCTGCTATGTGAGCGTCACTACACTCAACGGGTGCATCTATGCCATGGGAGGGTACGACGGGCATCAACGACTCTCCACTGCAGAGCGCTATAACCCCGAGACAAACCAGTGGAGTCTCATTTCATCCATGCAGGAGGTTAGAAATGACGCCAGCTCCACGACGCTCCACAACAAGGTGGGTCTCATAATTCTCACATTATCTCACAGTTGTGTAGTGATATTTCTGATGATTTATTACCAGTAGAAGCCAAGAAAAGTGTTAATTCTTAAATCATTTCATTGTTAAATCCTATTAAAGTCCTTTCCTGTTGTTCCCAGGTTTATGTTTGCGGTGGTTTCAATGGGAACGAGCACCTGCAGACGGCTGAGTGTTACAACCCAGAGACCGACCAGTGGACGACCATCAGCCTCATGACCTGCGCCCGCAGTGGGATTGGCATCATTACGTATGCAGACCGCCTCTATGCTGTAAGTCCAGGAAACACTGCTGACCCTCACATAGAGATTCAGAGAAACTGGTTCAATCTCCGTTTGACCTTTTCATTTCCTCTTCCTCCCAAAGGTCGGCGGCTTTGATGGCACCAGCCATCTCAGCAGCGCGGAGGTCTACGACCCTCGGAGCAACACCTGGAACCAAGTGTCCCACATGTTGACCCCTCGCAGCAACTTCGGCATCGAAGTCATCGATGACCGGATCTTTGTTGCCGGGGGCTTCAACGGCATCACCACCTCCACCAACGTGGAGTGCTACAACGTGACCACTGGTGAGTGGTCCGAGGTCTCTGACATGGGGATCGGCCGCTGTGCTCTGAGCTGCTGTGTGGTGTCCGGACTCCCCAACATGGCCCAGTATCTGGTCCCACGTGATGTTCTGCCTCTTTTAGACTTGGATAGTGTTCCTGTGGAGTCTGTGGAGGCAGGACGTTCTGCCTAACACCATCCCCCCTGTTTATTAACGTGTTTTTTTAAAAATGTAAATAATAAATAAACTTCTTTCTGCATCAAACTGCTACTGACAGATTGTGTGAACTTTTAGTTTTATACCATGTGAAGGTGAATTTTATAAGGTAGTCAAACTAAAAAATGAAACTGTTGGCTGTTATCTGCTAAATGTGTATTCCAGCATATCTTATTCTTACTTATTATCTTACTTATTGTAAGTCACTTTGGACAAAAGCGTCTACTAAATGACCTAAATGTAAATGTAATATCTAAGAGTGTGATATGCTTCTATGGTATTTGGCATTTTGATATTTAAAAAGCCACCAAGGTTAACATTTTTGGCTTTTTCAAAGACCAATAGAGTGAAGAGTTCAAAGGTCAATATAAACATGGCAGCCAGCATTTTATAATATATATAATTATAATAAAATAAATGGCATGTTTTAAAACAAATCTAACTATTGATTAATTAAATCCACCACCCAGTGTGTGTATAAAGTAGACTCGACCTCAACTTTATGCAAATGAGGAGTGTTTCCCGCTTCCCATTCATTGTCTATGTGAAAAGCCGTGCAATGCATTTTGGTAGCGTCATGTGATTAACAGCTCAGAGGGCGGGGCCAAAGTCTAATGGACGTCAACGATTGGCTGAAAGTTTGTGTGAACAGTCACCACAAATTCCTGATTTTCTTATCCCGGTACGTCTTCCTCACATTCATACTGGGAGTGTTGGGAAGTTGTTCTCTGACCAGTATCTTCTTCTCTACATTGAATCCTGGATCTGAACCTGCTCCCAACTTCCCAGCAAACAGCTCAGCCGGCAGGTGAGTCTCGCGTTACAGTTTGTGATGGTGTGCTGTATGTTAATTGATAAATTAATAATATTTTATGAATGTTTGTGTCACTTTTTAAAATTGAAACAGCATAAAGCATGGCATATATTGTATAAAAACAACGTAAAACGTTTAATTATACATTAAAAAAACACTTGTAATATTTGATAAATCATAATAAAACAACACACAACTAAACTATTTAAAACAAGTATTCTATAAATTGCTGAAAAAAAAAAAAACTTTTTGTTTTAAATCCCACCCTCTGTGTGTGTTTGCATTTATTTTCCTGAATTAGACTCCTCATCAAAAGTTTACTATTGTTATTGGTTTGAGAAGTTCTTTGTGCAATTCCAATAGGATTTAGTGCATTTGAGCTTTTAGGATAAGATCACCTGTTATTAGATGATATAATAAGATAAAATAAACAAGGACACATTAAAAAAACTAAATATTAGGATAAAATCAAGACAGACTGATATATTTCCATTCAATGGAAAGTCTTGGAGAGACTGCAAGGAAACTCCCGCACGTCAACACAATTCTCCTCTAATGGAAGAGCTCAGCAGGTTTGTTGGACAGGACCGGGTTACCCATCATTACACTGCAAGAAGCTTTATCTTGATAAAAAAACTATGGGCTGCTTCTTTTAAATCAATATTGACTGTGCTGCAAGTAGCATCAGGATTAAAGGCCACAATCCAGCAGGTTTGAGCGCTGAGGCGAGGAAATGTCACTGATGCCGTTGCTCCTGTTAACACCAGCTACACAAACACTAAAATAAAGCGTGGAGAGATTGCCTCTGAAAAAGCCAACGAGACGAGGAAGCAACAGATTGTGGAAGGATATGCGGTGCAGGTGGATAAAACCAGCCCTTGCAATCATCAAAACTTTTCCTTTTCACGTACCAAATCAGATATTTGCTGACATTTGAAAAAAAAAAAAATATAACTTCAAGAAGAGTGAGCACATGAGCAGACCTGATTCTGGTTCTGAAAAGTGCCTTAAACTTGCACAAAGAAGTCTGATTGTGTGGAAGTCTCTAAGGCAATTACCCGACTCCTCACTTGAGTTATTATCTCAGTAAACATTGCAAACTTGAGTTTGTGGTCTCTAGTTTCAATCATCAGATCCTCCCGTTGCTCCACCGCAGTCCAAATATGGTCACTTCCTTCACTGGTTGCAAAAACTCTTTGGCTGCCAAACAAGCAGTGAGCGTTAAGCTATTGGCGGCTCCATGTACTAAAGACACACATTAGGAAATATCTTTGGAAAGAATCATTGTGTTTGTACATTTGTGTTGCAGGATCCAGATGACCATTTCCTTTTGAGGTTTTCACCGCTGTTTTGCAGCCTGCGTTGTTCCCAAAGCTGAGGAACAACGAAGAACATTCATCTCAGACTTCTGCTCGGTTCTGTTGAAGACCCCCACAAAACAAACATGGCGGCCACCATGGAGGCGGCGGACATCAGCGTGGTGGGAGTCTACTTCATCCTGGTGCTTGCGGTGGGTTTCTTCGCAATGCGGAAGGCCAACCGGAGCACGGTGAGCGGCTACTTCCTCGCCGGCCGCTGCCGCTAATGGGCTGGCCGTGGCGGCGTGGGAAATAAACGGCCTGCTGTTACTGCAGCTGTTGGGCCTACAGACTACTGTTCAATAGGATGAAACCATGGAGAAGAAATCATGTGACAGGAAGTCATCCTACCTTAGACAAGAGCACAGCCATGTGGTCTCTCCTTTCCTCCAGTGAGTGGGCGATCCAGCGGCGGACGGCCTCATACACAGTCCTCTCGTCTCTCACTCTGAGGTCGTCTCTGTTCAGGATGGCGCTGAGTTGCTGCACAGAGAGCTGCAGGAACTCTTCAGAGGAAACGAGCTCCTCAAAGTGGTCGATGATGAAGCTGTAGGCCTGGCGGTGCAGTTCAGGGCAGAAGCAGACGGCGGTGAACTGGAAGATGCCGATGCAGTTTTCAAATTAACTTATTGAGAAGGAGAAAAAACGGACAAATAAATCCTTTACCTCCGACATTTGCAATTAAATTAAAACATACACTAGCATTGGTTTTGTGGCATAATGTCGACCCAACTGAATGTACAAACAGTTGTGCTGAATGCCAGGAAAAAAATTCATGTCCATGTATACAAATGACTAGATTACGATTCCATTTCACTAATTGCTGTGAGACTTTGTTGGAAGTTCATGTCGAACAAAAGGCCAAAGCAATAAACGTAACAATGTAACTTCCTGACCGGAGTTCGAGCTAATCCGATAACAAAAGAAACAAACAAAAACACATGGACATGGTCTAACTCCCTACGACAGGACGACAACGGTGTTTAACGACAACAGGGATTCATCCCTACGGCTTCATGTTGGACATTAACGTCTGAGCTATTTACAATCTGAATAAAATGTTAGCATTGAAGCTAAAGTTATCTATGAAGAAAAGCTCAAAGATTAACACAAGGACTAAATGCGTATTTGAGTCAGTTGAAATATTTTAACTGGAGCGGTAACTTTGTGTGTTGCTGTGTCCTGAAAGTCTTTGAGATTCTCCTGCTGTCCTCTGGACGCTGTACAACTCAAACGGGACCAAAACATTATTGGTCTCACCGTTAATTAGCGTTCATAGTTTTCAAGAAATGAGGTACCATTGGAGACACAGGAAGGGGCGGGACTTTGTCTTTTCTAATGTGAGTATTGTTGCCGTAGTGACAGTGTACGTCTCTGCCAGCAGGTAGAGACTCTGCTATGAATCAGTGTGAGGGCCGAGAGGATGGAGTCCTTCCCTCTAAAACCACCCAGGATGGGGGGACATGACAGCTAGACCAAAGCTCAGAGGTGAGACGAGGATCTCGAAGTGTCCAGGACTCAGATCACTCCACCATCATGATTCTCACTCAACAACATAAATATACATAATATTAACTAGATCGCTTTATTGAGTTTAACACTGAACCTTGTTATTATCTGAATGTCCTGAGGTGAAGAATCAGGTCTTGGTCCAGACCTTTGTAGTCCATGTAGGGGATGATCTGAATCTAGTGTCGACTGTTGAATCCATTTGTTTTCACTTTGGTGAACAATCACTGAGACCAGAGGCTTTAATTGCCTTCAATACTGTTAGTTGTCTGAGGAGAAGAAGCAGTAAAGTTTGATGAGTCAAATAAATATTCAGATAAAATATTAACCTGACACACACCTGGACATGACGCTGTAACCTGCTGACACTTCAGCTGATCAGCTTCAAATATTGATATGATAGGAATGAAAGTTTAACTGGGAAATTCAGATCTTTTCTCTGTTGGTTTGTTGGACCACAAAAACACAGTCGATCAACAATAACTCACAACAGCTGATGGAATCTTCCACCTGAGTGGTTTGTAATTTACACACATGAAACATTTGCTGAATGAATAATGTGATGGTCTGAACTGCCAAAAATCTCCCACAATGCAACTTGCCCCTCACACTACTTAGTTTGACAGCAGGATCGTTTTATGTTTATTTGCACCACTCATGACACTGCAGATAGGAAGGGGGGGGGTTCCTCCATATCGTGACCTATGTATCATGATAATATTGTATTGGGATGATATCATAGTAAAATTATTTCTTAAATTGTATTTATTGCATCAGGATTAGGGATGGGAATTGATAAGATTTTTACGATTACGATTCCATTATCGATATTGCTTATCGAATCGATTCTTTATCGATTCTCTTATCGATTCTAATAAATGGAGGACATCATTGAGGTGACTATATCTGCAACAGTGGATTCCTACTGGGACACTAACCAGTGCATTATCATTATGCTTGAAAATAATTAAGAATTCACCCAAAAGCGGTTGCTACCAAAAGCATTTTTATTTTAAAACTGCTCACACTTAATAAACTGAGAAGTACTGAAACTGGAAGTACAAAATGTAAACGTTGAGCATTTTTCTTTTAAGTGCGAACATAAGAACAGAACATTTTAAACTGTAAAAGCACTGAATGGCGTCTATATGAGCATGTTCAAATCTGTTCTAAAACCACACTCAAGATTTGTTTTCAAGAATATGCAGCACCCTAAGTGTTCAGGGGAATCCCATGAATATTTTCCATGAATATATAAAATATACATGTTTAACTTATAAAATTTAAGAACATATTTGGACATGCCCATTGACAGCCATTGTAAAGACAATTGAGACAGTCCAAATAAGCCAAATAGTGGAGACTGCCGCAAACGTAAAAAAATATTACTCTTAAAATATTGTAGAGAACTCAGAAAGATGGCTTAATGTTCAAAATAGTGCTCTTTTCCTTAAACATTTTAAGAGAAAATTAACAGAACATTTTCAACAGTAAATTAAACTGTCAGTGACACTGACTAACTGTAAACAGTCACTGGATACACTGCCCTTCTGTCAATTACCATCACTTGGGCAAAGAAAGATTTTTCTGCAGGAACAGGAGCCGATTTACATGCACTGGAGTAAGGCAGCTTCTTTTTGCAGTGACAATATCGCCTGTGCCTAGCCCCCATTCTTCAATCGCACCTGTCAGCATCTCGGCCAGGCTAGTTGATCGGTGGTCCGTTTGCACTTCGGTTGTCTGTTGCACATATGAGGTCAAATTCCAATCGGCGTCAATAAAGTGTGTGGTGACACTCATGTACGACTCCGTAGCTACAGATGTCCACGTGTCAGTGGTAACCCCCACCCTCTCTGCTGACTGAATGTGTGTCTTGACTTTCTCCCTCACGGACTGGTACATGTTTGGTATCACATCTTCTGATATTCGCTTGCGAGACACCATTTGGTAATGAGGTTCCGCGACTTTCAAAGTAGAAAGCGGCATCGTGGTGGTTTAACGAGGCAGAGCGGCATCAGAACAACATCAAGCGCATAAAGTACGCGAAGAAGAACGTAGCGGGAGCGCGCGGCGAGGATTGTTGCGGCCGCGCGTCTTGCGGAGCAAGTCTACTGTGCTGCGACGGAGGCGCTCCTAATGTAAATGATTATTGATTTATGAATGAATTGATAGGTGGCTTATTTTTGGCGTATTGATTTTTTTTTTCAATGTACAATGGTAGGGGAAACACTGGCTTTACCGCAATTCCGCACTTTTTGCAGACCGCTTTACTTTTGTCCAGCTCGTTTGGTCCCTTCTATTTCCCGGAACCCGAAATTCCTCCAAATCGGCGCCTTCAGTGTCTCAGGTGTCTAAAGTGTTCGGCTAACGTCACCATCACTGTCCGACGCCATAATTTTCCTTTCAAAACCAAAACGGCGAATTGAGGGACGATACAAGAGGCTCTTTATTTCTAGACTGACTCACTGAGCTTAACAGCTGCAGTTCAAAAGGTTATATATCCTTCCAGTTCTGTTTGTCTTGTAAATGTCTTTTATTTTACTTCTGTTGGCTTTGTAGCACCTTTAACCCTGATTAATGGATACTCACATCCCTAGGTTCGGTAGGAGTTGGGTGAATGACTCAAAAAGAGGAGTGGTTTGAACAGGTGATATTTTAATATCGATGAGAAAGAAATTAATAATAATAAACAACTTGGTTGTTCCCCTTTTCAAAATAATAAGGCGCCAGAAAATAAAAAAAGAAAAGAAAAGAGTCCTGGGACACTGAGCACTCCTGCTCAGCGTTCTTGTGTGTTCCGTTGAGGGGGATCCAATGTGTGTTCTGAGTGTCAATGTCAATTGAGTTTCCTTGTCTTCAGTTTCTTTTATTACTGCTACCCGGGTAGGTGAGAAGTGTGTGTGTGTACATCTTATCTGCTCTCAATGCGTGAGATTCAGATGATCCGGAGTCGTTGAGGTAGGTAGGTTCTGCAGCTGGCCACACTGCTTCTCCAACTTTCTCTCTCGCTATCAGAATCGCTGGGCTGGGCTCGCCATCTCGTTCGTCTCGTCCTCAGAAGCGTTGGGCTGGGCTCGCCATCTTGTTTGTCTCGTTCTCTGTTTCTCAGTTCAGACTCGCAAAGAAAATACAACCTACACAGAAAGTGCATAGGTATAAGAAACTTCATCTGATTCTGTCTCTATTTCTTATGAGATCTCATCGTTTTCTAGGTTCACCAACATTTAGGAAATACATTAGAACACATTAAATTAATTATTATGACTTAAAACAATTAGTTTTGACCATAATTGAAATCAATTATTCATGAATTATCATGTTAACAATGATATTTTTAACAGACACAGTTTATGCATCTTTTTAAACCTCTATTTATCCTTTATCATCAGTTTTTAACTATTTTAATTCACCTTTTTAATATTTAACTCTTGAACATGAAATGAATTACAGTTTTTATACACAAAAGTGCATTTTTCTTCATCAATAAATGAAACATACCACACCAGAATGGTGCTGTTACCATTTGCAGTGGCTAATAACACAAATAAACAGTTCGAATGGCATAAAAAATTAAACTGCATCTTCTCAATGTAAAACGCACGGAAAATTAGCCTTAGCTTAGCGATTGGCATGGCGACTAGCATTACTAAGCATAAAACAATGGGTGCAGTCGAATAGTCTTTTTTGCTTAGGAAGGTTCCTAACTGAAGGAGTGACCCGGAAGTAAACAGGTGCCCGCCATGATAAGAGCCGTTAGAATTCTCTAAATGCAAAGGAAAGGAGCTCCAATGCTTCCTTTCAGAGCTCCTTTAGCATAGGATGCAACGGACCTTCCTATGCGATAGGAAAGGAGAATACGCCGACCCACAATTCTTTGCGAGAGCAACATTTAAAGTGCCGCACACCTCGGCCGTTCATGAAAACAAACGATATGTGCATTTGCATATTTAACATTAACTTTCATGCAGACATATAGTAATTGGAATAGTGTTGATAAATATGTGTGGACAGTGATAATAATCGAATGTTTTTATTTTATTTTATTTATTTCAATCATGTTACAAACTTGACAAAAACGAAACTAAAACCACAAATGAAACGTAAATAAAACAACCGGTCAAACAGGAGCTGCTGGACCTGAAGCCGGTCAGTAAACCAGCTGTTTATAAAACCAACATGTGGAGAAGTGGACGATGCGCTTTTTGTAGTCCATTATTGTAGTTTCTCCAGCGCATACGCACGTCAATCGCCGGTGCCGATCATCAGCTGTCAATCATCAGCGGCTGCGTTATAATGACGTAGTTTAGTGAAAGTCCGGTCGGATTCTCTGAGCACCGCGGTCGACTATTCCTAAGTCCTTTTGAGTTCTCCTATCGCCTTTCCTTAACCCCGTGACGTTTTCCCCAGAGGTCAAGGAATAGGAGATAGGAATAGGAGTTAGGCCCTTATTTTTTGACTATTCGACTGCACCCAATGGACAAAATAGCATCCCAACCTAGCAGTTAGCATGTCGCGGTTGCTAGTATGCTTAGCATTTCAAGCTAGCGATCTTTTTACAAACGATAAACTACGGTAGAAATTGCACAAAAGTAACAGAAAAACATTGGAAGGCATCATATGGCATATTTTAAGCAACATGGACCAACATAACCCAAGTTAATAGCACAATAAATGTATTTTTTTCCATCTGAACGGCTACCGAACTAGAAGCTAACTGTGTGCTAACTCACCGGAGTCTCATGCATTTTAATTCACAAAGGGGGTTTTTCGTCGTCGGCTCACGGCTTATCGGGTCTGCCTGCGGACGTCTCTGCCGTTATCCGCAGCTTTCTGCTACTCTTTGAATCGTGTTTTCTTTGTTTTAGCTACCGACTCCCTCGGTCTGGCTTATGCCTTGAGAGAAAATGGCGTCTGCTCTCAGGTGCAGACTTCACGCGATATCTGACCTAGGTTCACGCCGGATACAAACACTAGCAGGGGAATACTGCCATCTACTGGGGGCTTAGTAGAACTGTCTAAATGACAAATATAGGTTTAGTAACCTGATTTTTTATGGTGGTTACACATGTATTATATAATAGCGAAACCTGTTGTATATTAAGACTTACTCATTTGTATGCATTTTACTTTTGCTTTATGTACTTTCAGATGACAAGAATGAATGCGAGAAGTATGATTTTACTACAACTGCTGAATTGAGTGGCTCAGAAGAGGAGTTAAGGTACTGCCATGTTTATATTGACCTTTGAACTCATGACTCTATTGGTCTTTGAAAAAGCCCAAAATTTAAACCTTGGTGGCTTTTTAAATATCAAAATGCCAAATACCATAGAAGCATATCACACTCTTAGATATTACATTTACATTTAGGTCATTTAGCAGACGCTTTTGTCCAAAGCGACTTACACTAAGTAAGATAATAAGTAAGAATAAGATATGATGGAATACACATTTAGCAGATAACAGCCAACAGTTTCATTTTTTAGTTTGACTACCTTATAAAATTCACCTTCACATGGTATAAAACTAAAAGTTTACACAATCTGTCAGTAGCAGTTTGATGCAGAAAGAAGTTTATTTATTATTTACATTTTTAAAAAAACACGTTAATAAACAGGGTGGATGGTGTTAGACAGAACGTTCTGCCTCCACAGACTCCACAGGAACACTATCCAAGTCTAAAAGAGGCAGAACATCACGTGGGACCAGATACTGGGCCATGTTGGGGAGTCCAGACACCACACAGCAGCTCAGAGCACTGCGGCTGATCCCCATGTCAGAGACCTCGGACCACTCACCAGTGGTCACGTTGTAGCACTCCACGTTGGTGGAGGTGGTGATGCCGTTGTGGCCCCCGGCAACGAAGATCCGGTCATCGATGACTCCGATGCCGAAGTTGCTGCGAGGGGTCAACATGCGGGACACTTGGTTCCAGGTGTTGCTCTGAGGGTCGTAGACCTCCACGCTGCTGAGAAGTCTGGTGCCATCAAAGCCGCCGACCTTTGGGAGGAAGAGGAAATGAAAAGGTCAAACGGAGATTGAAGTAGTTTCTCTGAATCTCTATGTGAGGGTCAGTAGTGTTTCCTGGACTTACAGCATAGAGGCGGTCTGCATATGTAATGATGCCAATCCCACTGCGGGCGCAGGTCATGAGGCCGATGGTCGTCCACTGGTCGGTCTCTGGGTTGTAACACTCAGCCGTCTGCAGGAACTCGTTCCCATTGAAACCACCGCAAACGTAAACCTGGGAACAACAGGAAAGGACTTTAATAGGATTTAACGATTAAACACTTTTCTTGTCATCTACTGGTTATAAATCATCTGAAATATCACTACACAACTGTGAGATAATGTGAGAATTATGAGACCCACCTTGTTGTGGAGCGTCGTGGAGCTGGCGCCACTTCTAACCTCCTGCATGGATGAAATGAGACTCCACTGGTTTGTCTCGGGGTTATAGCGCTCTGCAGTGGAGAGTCGTTGATGCCCGTCGTACCCTCCCATGGCATAGATGCACCCGTTGAGTGTAGTGACGCTCACATAGCAGCGCCGGAAAAACATGGGCGACACCTCATGCCAGGTTTTTGAGCTGAGGTCGAACCTGCACACGCTGTTTAAACGCTCCAACATGTCGAAGCCCCCAACGCAGTAGACGCTCCCGTTGAGGAAGGCGGTGCCATGGGAAGCACGAGGACGCTCCAGATCCTGGGTCAAGCTGATCCAGTCGTTGGTGTGGACGTTGTAGGCCTCGATGCCGGCAGTCGTATTGCCGCCATTCCAGCCTCCGATGACCAGCAGGACGGCGTTTGGAAGGCGAGGACGGGCGAGATGGTGGTAGACATCAGGCTGGTTTTGCATAACTTCTATGGCTTCCCTGACCATGCGCTGGCAGTCTGCGTTGTTATTCACCAGCTCATTACACATCACACTGATCCTCATGTACTCTGTACCCATGGAGGCCAGCCGCACCTACAGAGAAAACAGGACAGAATGTTTGAATAGAAGTTCATGGACGGCAGTACTTTAGGCCGGTCCTTGACTCTAGAGGTGTCCCTACAGACTACTGTTCAGTCAGGATGAAACCACAGAGAAGAAATCATGTGACAGGAAGTCATCCTACCTTAGATAAGAGCACAGCGATGTGGTCTCTCCTTTCCTCCAGTGAGTGGGCGATCCAGCGGCGGACGGCCTGATACACAGTCCTCTCGTCTCTCACTCTGAGGTCGTCTCTGTTCAGGATGGCGCTGAGTTGCTGCACAGAGAGCTGCAGGAACTCTTCAGAGGAAACGAGCTCCTCAAAGTGGTCGATGATGAAGCTGTAGGCCTGGCGGTGCAGTTCGGGGCAGAAACGGACGGTGGTGAACTGGAAGATGCCGATGCATTTCTCTGGGCAGAGCTGGCTCTCCAGGAAGTCGCAGCACTTTTTCACAACTCCCATTACATTGAACTGATCGGCTGCTAGAAGCAGCTCCTGAACGTTGTCCTCCGTCACTGAAACGGAGCCGGTGTATGCATAGTCGATGAGGAGCTGCATCATGTCAGGAGTCAGGCCGGGATGTTGTAGACCTTCTTGTCTGGGGAAGACCAGCGTTGGAAGAGAGCTCTGTGGGTCAGGATGAAAACACAAAGAAGAGGATGAGAAACTGACGTCAGCTGTTCCTTCTTTGCTTCACACTAATAACTATGATAAGAATATAGTGGGGCGCTTTTCAAAACAGCAGCAGAGTGTAATATGACTGATATCAAGGCTCCTCCCAGTTTACTTTAAACCACATCACTGACAAACCCAACACGCTGAATGACACACATGAAACCTATTGAATAAATGACATCTTGAATGGAAATAGTGAATTATATGCATTTTGTAACAGATGTGTAACTTTTCTGAATGAACTCCATTCTAAAATCTGCTTTAAAGTACAGTAGTATGGAACTGAGAGACCAGCAGCTCAAACATACTTCACATTTTTAAAAAACAACAAAACAATAACACGTTTGGCAAACATCATAAATCCAACTTGAGTTGAGTCTACAACCGACGAACTTCACATGTACTTTCTGCTCATTTGAAGGATATAAATTCACAAGTTTCCCCCCTAATATCAGATAATGTACTCACTCGAAGTAGAGGCTGCATCGACAGAGGAAGATCTTGTGGATTTTAAATTCCACGTCTTCAACAGTGAGGACTGCGTCGCAAAACGTTCCCTCCAGACGTAAATCATTGAACCCTGAGTCAGGAAACAGGAAAGAAGAGTGGCGTTGATTGGCCATCTTGATTTGCTGATGATAGAGTTGTTGTCTCTGGTTGTTGGCTTGTGTGGAGATCAAGAGAGAGACTGGACACCTTCACAGATTACACTTCTAGAATAGATGCTCATCACATCACTGTGGTTTGTGATTGATGCAGAATGTTATTGTTCAAATGTAGTTGGTATGTGTTTAACTGCAGCTTCCATCAGTCAGACAGGAGGTGAAGGTTCACTAAAGTGGCCTCTGAAAAGTAGAGAAAAACTCCAAAAATAAATGCAACATCCGTTGTCATGGTTAATAAAGTGGCCCAAGAGTTGAAACAAATGATAGTGTGAGTTCTGCCACTTTAATGAATGATTGGCATCATTACTTATGCAGACCGCCTCTATGCTGTAAGTCCAGGAAACACTGCTGACCCTCACATAACAGAGAGAGATTTGATCAGCAGTTGTTTTTTTGTTTTTTTACTTTTTATTTATCTACATGGACATAGAACATGGGATCATCATGGGTGGTACGGTTAAAATCAAAATATTCTATTACACATACATCATAGTCAAATGTCACACTATTCAAGGTGCATATTCAATCCATTTTTCCCAGCGTTCCATACACTTCTCCATCTGAAGTCTTAAAACAAAAGTAAGTCTCTCCATACAGTAAATTTCGTGAATGATCCCGTGCCACTGGATCAGTGTTGGAGGATCTAGTTGCAACCACTTTCTGGTTATGACTTTCCTACCACTTGCCAGAAGAATCTTCAACAAGTACCTGTCCTTATGCAAGACTGTTTCTGGAATTTTACCGAGATATAAAATAACAAAAGAAAAATCTAAATCCACCCCTATTATTTTATTTATCTCGGTTGATACCTCCTTCGATAAATAACTGGATTTTCGGACAGGCCCAAAAAACATGAAAATGGTTAGCCATAGGGGTTCCACATTGTCTCCAACAAAAGCCTTGGCTCTGTGTGCCCGTTCGCAGCGCTGTTAATTTAGGACTGCCTCTATGCTGTAAGTCCAGGAAACACTGCTGACCATCGGCCGCAGTGCTCTGAGCTGCTGTGTGGTGTCCGGACTCCCCAACATGGCCCAGTATCTGGTCCCACGTGATGTTCTGCCTCTTTTAGATTTGGATAGTGTTCCTGTGGAGTCTGTGGAGGCAGGACGTTCTGCCTAACACCATCCACCCTGTTTATTAACGTGTTTTTTAAAAAATGTAAATAATAAATAAACTTCTTTCTGTATCAAACTGCTACTGACAGATTGTGTGAACTTTTAGTTTTATACCATGTGAAGGTGAATTTTATAAGGTAGTCAAACTAACAAATGAAACTGTTGGCTGTTATCTGCTAAATGTGTATTCCAGCATATCTTATTCTTACTTATTATCTTAGTTATTGTAAGTCGCTTTGGACAAAAGCGTCTGCTAAATGACCTAAATGTAAATGTAATATCTAAGAGTGTGATATGCTTCTATGGTATTTGGCATTTTGATATTTAAAAAGCCACCAAGGTTTACATTTTTGGCTTTTTCAAAGACCAATAGAGTCATGAGTTCAAAGGTCAAAATAAACATGGCAGTACCTTAACTCCTCTTCTGAGCCACTCAATTCAGCAGTTGTAGTAAAATCATACTTCTCGCATTCATTCTTGTCATCTGAAAGTACATAAAGCAAAAGTAAAATGCATACAAATGAGTAAGTCTTAATATACAACAGGTTTGGCTATTATATAATACATGTTTTATATTAGCGGACATCATCTTGGATGCCAACAGTCAACAATAAACTGAGGCTATTGAATGACAATATTTTAATTTTTATTGCATATGATGTGATTTTGTGAGGAAGGGGCGGGACTAAATAAGCTTTTTGCTTCCTCCTGTTCCCTCTCGAATATATTTTGTTTTTTTCCGGCTGAGACTGTTTATTTGTGTTGTGCTTCTGACATTTAGTTACTTTAAATTTTATGGTTAATTTTATGGATAAAAAAAACAAACAAATAATAAAACAGTCTCTCCAAAATACACACACAAGCAAAACTGATAATATAGCAGGCTAGAAATGACCAAACATACATAAGAGACAGAGAGATATTTAAAAGTTGAAAAATTAAGAAATGTCTGTATGTATGTGTTGACAATTACGTTCATATATGACATAAGTCATTGCCTTATGAAATACATACCTGACTGAATCTTCGCAGCTCCTTGTGTAAGCCACAATACACCACCATTCTCAATCCAACATGATGACATCACTTCCTCCATCTCCATGGTCTCCTCTCTCCGCACCGCTCTGGTCCACATGGTTCTGGTCTATAGAAAAAACTAAAGAAAAAACTCAGAACAATGCTATCCAACAGTTAAAGTGAATAAACATCATTACATTATAATTAAAAACTTCGAACATTAAAAGATTAACAGCTATTAGTGGACTAACTCAGGCTAGTTCCTTTCAATACCATGAAGCATGGCATGAATACGTAGCCACTTTTGTATGGAAGACAAACGGCCCAAGTGCTGCTGGTGAAACATGCATCTCAATTTCTGCTATCCTCTTTGATAGTTGTGCAGTTGGGTTTTTGCATTTCTGACACTTTTGTTTTTTAGTTTTTGCAGGTGGTTTTCAAACTGAAAGGCAGCGATTTCATTCAAAGGTGTTTCAAAGTGCGTTGCATCTTCAGCCAAGTGGATCAGGGCATGGACATTATAGGGTGGAAAGACTGGACTGTAGAGCTCGGTAGATGATCTATAAAAATATACTAGAAGCTCTTCAGCCTAGCCAATGGATGACATCCGTGTAATGCCATTGGAGTCCAACAGTACAGACATGGCAACTGACAGTGTCAAAAAGGGTAAAAACTGTCCTGCAGAACGCCTCGGAGAAACACATATAGTGAAATTAGAGAAAGTTTCCAAACGAGCTGCCATGTTGGTCTGTTTGATATCCGGGAGCAGACAGGACATGGAGGAGTACGGTGGTCGAGGGGGAGGGGCGTGAGTGTTGTAAACATTCATAATTTGACTGACTCGATCTGCAGCTTTAACTAAAACATTTAATATTCACAAAATGTAAACAAACGTCATAATAAAACAAACCCAATGCACAAATATGCTTTATTCAACTCATTTACAGGAAATAAAAACAAATAATCTACATTTCAAAGCCATTCAATGATTTTAAGGAATGTTTCAATGGTAAACAATAATAATAATAAAAAAAACATGATTTAAAAAGTGCCTCTTTTCACATCTTTGGTCATTCACCAGAAATACAGCTCGTTTTGATTGAAGTGCTGGAGCGAGGTCTATGGGAGACTATATTCAAAGTAATCACCATGGGGGATATCTCTACAGCATCTCCAGTTTGTGCGACTCCTCAGTAATACATGTAATATAATTTTGATTGACGGAAACAAAAATATTAAGATCGATAAGTCTCATTCTGACTTTTTAGGTCATCGTCTATGTCGGGACAGTGAACAATACTGTCAGTCAATAATCCTCACAAATTAGTTAGAGACAAAATAGAAACAGAAGTTAGTCTACAGTATGTTTTATTCTTTAAATTAAAAATAAAAGTATCTTTAGTTATATTCCCACCATATTTCATAGTGTGATTTTCTTTGACTCAGCACTATTAGAGGTGAATGACCCACACATAATACTGTCCAGGCAACAACTGAAATAATAATACTTATACATGGTGGCATCTAGGAAATAATAACAAACATAAATAAAGGAATTAATAATTTATTTAAAAATATATATATATATATGTGTGTATTGGCCATTCCAGGCTTTAAATGAGTCCTTCATTGTTTATGCATCGACATGTGGTTAACTTTCAGTCCACTAGGTGGCTCTGTTTTCCTACACATAAACTTTGACTGGCCGATAGAGAATGTTTAACTCACAGAAGGCACGCGGTTCAGAGACACTTTGTAGCTCCACGGTTTCTTTCTGAAAGGCCTTCCTGCAGTTTTTGGAGGAAAATACTGATGGACATTAAATTACAGATGGACGTTTGGATGGACGGGAGATCTGTTGATGAATTAACTCCCGCTGTGTGGATGAATTTCAGTCAGGCAGCTCTAACTAATCTTAATTTGATGTAACAACAAAGTGCTCCGAGTCACTGAAAAGTAAAAAAAAGTCTTCACATTTTTCTCATTAAAGGAATAGTTTGACATTACTTGGAAATACGGTGCTTTCTCGCTGAGTTAGATGAGAACATTGATACCTCTCTTATATTTTTATGCCAAATAATAATATTAATAATGCTAAGGTTATCTTAGCAGCCAACCCGTAAAACAACAGTCTATCATTTATACACTTCCCTTTTTCAGTCCGACGTTTTCCAACATGTTGAACTATTCCTTTAAAATCTGCAGTTTGGGATCAGGTGAATTCATCCGAGTGTCTCCAACTGATTGCAGTCGTTGCGGTGATTCTAATCCAACCAGCTGGAAGTCTTCACGACTTCTTGGCGTTCGGGTTCTGCTGCTGCTTCTGCTTGCGGAGGTGAGCTTCGATCTCCTGCCTGAAGAACAGCATCCCCAGCTGGCCGTGTGACGCCTCGTTCATGGCCTTGGACTGCATGCACATGCGGTACTGGTCCGGCGGGAGCTCGTCGGCGCAGTGCTTCTCGTGCCACAGGTGGAACAAGCCTCGCGACGGGGCCCGGACCACCAGGAGTTGCTGTGGAGGTACTTCCTGTACAGGTGGACGTCCTCGCCCCCCCAGCCTTTGATGTCGATGTCAAAACCTCCTGGTGATGAAAAAGCAGAAGTGATAACACTTCATCATCCCGCCACAGTATGTGTCGTTGTGTAAAACGCAGATTATAAAAACCTTTTTGATCTGCAAACAAGTCTTATGTAATTTATGTGTGTTCACTTCCTCTTAAAGGCTGATTGCGAATCCAAATTACAGTTTGAGTGTGATCATAATCAGTGTTTCTCTCCAGTCTGCCTGGTTTGTTGTTTCACGAGGGGGGCGGTGACGACTTTCTGCACCCATGCAGCCACGAGAGTTCCCACTCGGGCATGTTTCGACCTGCACCTTTAGACGCCGGCTTGTGCTCACACTCCGTGTCCCTCTGCAGTTTTTATTTGGATTATTCTGTCTCTGTCCGCCCTTTTTACACACTCATAAACAAAGACGAGACAGGAACTTGAACCCAATATATGAGTCATTCAGGTAGAATATTAAACTGTGCTTTCATAGGAATAATTCAACATTTTGAGGGAACATACCCTTTTTGTCAAGAGTTAAATAAGAAAATGTGTACATCTTTTTGGTAAAATGGTTAGCTTAGCATAAAGACTGGAAATACAGGGGAAAAGCGTGGCTGGATCCGTATAAAGGTAATTTAAGCTAACCCTACATATTAACTGTACCATCACATTTCATGTGATTAGATATATTAAAAGTCAAGGTCATATTAATAACGTATTCATATACATATTTAGATACATAAAAACATGGACTTGCAAAAAACTCTCTGCAAACTATTCATCTGAATTAGATTTCTGTCCTTGGAGCTTGTGGAACATTCTTGGCTCAGTTAAGTGAGAGCATTTGCATACTTGTGTGTGTGTTTAGGCCTTAAACAATAAACCACTTTGAATTTCAATGTAGCCTATAATTTGTGTCACTTTGGAGGGAAACTAAATTGATGTAAATCTGCCTTGAGAGCCAATATTCCTCAACTAATAAACAGATGGAGAGGACATGGCGCTGTGCGATAAGCTAATATGCTGCCGCTGCTGCTCGGAGCGGTCTCAAGTATTATAATAACCCCCCTCCCCACCCAGTTAAGAAAAGTAATATAATATTGAAATGCTTAGTGTTCTACCATTTTTCATATCTATTAAGCTCTAGCACCGTAAACATCGAGACAACTGGCAAACCCGTTTTACACCACGTTACGCCTCTGCACAGATAACAAACCCCCGGGGGCAGCTTGTTTATGAATCCCTGCATTGCTCAGGTGTTGTGAACGGTATGGCTGCGGTGCAAAATATTTACCAATGTTGATGAAGTCGGACCTGTATTGACAGGTCATGCCGAAGCCGAAATCCCTCCAGAAGCCCGTATCTTTCTTGATCGCCTGCAGAGAAAGGAAGCCCACGTTTTAGAGAACCTATGAGCAGAAACACACACCAGCTCAACAGACAGGAGGCGCATCGACAGGAGCACGCTTCTGTGGATTCGGAGCAGCTGGAGGGAGGAAATACTTCTAAACCTCCCAGCCAGGAAGACTGAATGGGATGTTTTCCACAGGGGCTCGGGGAGCGTTGGAAATAACTATAGAGTTGATTGGTGTTACCAGCTGTTGCTCCACAGGTGGGACGTGTTCAGCACTTCCGTAGATCAGAGTGGGGTTGTACTGGCTGAATAGCACCGGGTAGAACACCTTTTTACCTGAGATGGAGGGGGAGAGAGACAGCGGCGTCAGACAACAAGCCAGCGATTGGCTGGGGTCATAATAACAATATGTGCGGTTGCTGTTTTTGCTAGTAAGAACATCATTTTAAGAAATATGCAAATAGATTTGGACTGTAGTCAGAAATCCTTTTAAGAAATCTAATGACGTCACATAAATCATCCTGCTGTTTAAGTAATTAGATGGACGTACTTTTGTGTTGTACAGAGAGTCTAAGTAGAGATATGTTGAATTCCATGTTTCCTAAATTGAAATGTGAAATCAAGATATCTACATTTAATTGAGGTGAAACTGTAGAATAGTCATGATTTAATAGTCATAAATCATTCATTCAAGTTTAAAGTCAAGTTTTCATTAGATTAAATGAAAAATATCTACAATTCATCCCATTTTAAAGATATATTAATTATCTTTTTGGAGGCGGAACCAGAGTTACAACCAGAGGAAACTACAATGGAGATAATTAACTGAGTTGTGGAAATCCAGATTTTTTTTTTTGTGTGTGAAAGGATTTATTTGACAGGCCCTAATTACATTTTACATCCCTGCCAATGCATACAGACTGCTTCCAATTATAATGTGACTGATCAGAATCATAATTCAAGTGCACTGCAGTGTAGTGGGAGATGTCATGAATGCATCGCGGATGTGAATGAACGTGAGTGTTGACCCCGTCTCACCGGGCTGCGTGTTGAGGCGACAGGTGTTGAGGAAGTCGGCGGTGAAGTAGATGTCCACGTCGCAGAAGAAGAGCAGCACGTTGCCCCCCTTCCAGGCTCGGGCGCCGACGTCTAGACCCCGTCCCCGAGAGAACACCTCGTCCAGCTGCAGCAGAGTGAAGTTCTTAAAACTGACCTCCCTGCAGAGAGAGAGACAGAGAGAGAGGGAGGGAGAGAGACAGAGAGAGAGACATGATTCTGATGTTTTCTTATAGAATGCATGCAGAATGAAAATATCAATACATCACAATCATTTTACTGACATAAGACACATATTTCCAATGTATTTACCTGATTCTCAATATTCCTTACTTTGTTTGTCATGAGTAACTTTACTCCTTGTCCTTTTATGTCACTACTAGAACCAGAACCAGAACCAGAACCAGAACCAGACTACTACAACCAGAAAAAAATGGCACAGGACGATAAAGTTTTCTCCATCATCATCGGCTGAACTTTTCTAAGGATACGGTGAGAGACAAGAGAAACAGCTGCTTCCAGATGTATCCAGCTGTGGCTCCCCCCCCCCCCAACCAGTTCACACTGCTAGTGACTAATCCTCAGCATGTGGATGGAAGGGGCCGAGGAAAAACTGATTCACACGTCTCGTGTCCGAGGCGGAACAAACAGGATTGTAACATCCTTTTCTTCATGTGATGTCGGATGAAATAAAACACACGCGAGAGAGAGAGAGACAGAGAGACAGAGAGAGAGAGAGACAGAGAGAGAGAAGGCAGGTAGACATACATCACTTTGTAAGGAGAAACCAGGATGACCACAGGAAACACGTCTGTTTGTTTTCGCCGGAAGCAGCTTGAATGCCACATCCCATGTTTCCATCGGACTGTGTGTGTGTGTGTGTGTGTGTGTGAATCCTGCGTATCAGTGTATTTATTCACGTGTCTCACTGTTTAAAAGCCATTGTCTCGCTGCCATCCTTCCAGTCCCATAAATAAGACACGCATTAAACGTGTCAAACGTATTCGTCTCTCTGAACGACAACTTTGAGTAAAGCATC
The DNA here is from genome assembly GCA_029853015.1 of Chelidonichthys spinosus. Lineage (NCBI taxonomy): Eukaryota > Metazoa > Chordata > Actinopteri > Perciformes > Triglidae > Chelidonichthys > Chelidonichthys spinosus. The sequence continues at coordinate 19,100,046 of CM056840.1, forward strand.
AGGAACAATTAAAGGACGTACACGTCTAACTGTCCGAGTGCCTCTATTTGCCGTCAGTCAATAAGTCTGCCGTCTGTTCTCTCTCCTGCGTCCGTCCACAGTTTATGAATCCAAACAGAGTCGATCTGTTTCACGGTTTCAGAGTCCCGGGAGAGGCTGACCCACCCGCTGGCACTAAGCTGTCCACAGATGGCAGAGACAGAGCACAATAGCTCTGTTTGTCTGAGCCGTGTTGATGCAACGGCAGCTACGCTCACATGTTGATTCAGTCTCTACTCTCGCAGGGCGGGAAGCTCGTTCGTCAGAGATGAAGAGAAAACTGTCAAGAGGAGTGTCTCACCGACGGAAACATGAATGTGAAAAACAGATTGTCCTCCTTTGTTTTGAAGGAACAGTTTCATGTTCTGGGGGGGATACTCTTTCTTTTAATTAGCTTTCTTTACGAGCGTTAGCTGAGAAGCTAGATACATTTAGTGTATTTTTTGCATTTTGGTGTTGTAGGAATATCTCCAGCTAATTTTTAATATAAAAATGACCTTATGGTATTACTGGGAGCTCTGTGCTGGGCTATGCATGAAAAAAAAACAAGATATAATGTATTAATAAGTGAGCTTTGCTGGCCAGCTTGGCTGAGGGCGAGCGAGGGCTTTTGCACGCTGGCGTCAATTTGAATTTCACTGTAGCTCCAATTTATTTCACTTGAGAGATGATGTAAGACGTAAATCTCTCCTGAGAGCCAATATTCATCAACTAATATACAGATGCAGAGGACACAAGGCTGGGAGATTTACTGCCTCTTAAAGTTTTCACTTTTTTGAATGAATGACTAGAAAACAACAAGAGGAAGTTAAATTGTAGGTGGATTTTGAAACTCAGGTTGTGGGTTTTCCCCTTCCAGCCGTCACGCTAAGCTAAGCTAACCGTCTTCCTTCCTTCACATGAAGCGTACAGCAGTCACATAGAAATCCAGCTTTGCGTATCTGCATTTTCAGGTACATGTACTTATGAATAATTAATTTTGTTGTGAAGGTGGTGGTGATATTTGTATGTATGTTCTCTCTCAGACATTCCCCATTATCTGTGTCTGCAGAATGTAAGCCCCAAGAATATGAACACAGCCACTGCTATTGTGTGCCAAGTGAGAAAAAAAGTCCACTTAAATCCTGCAACATCCTTGTTTTCTAAATTACTTTTTTTTTTCTCTCTTTCCTTTCGTGCCCCACAGGCATTCAGCACCCTTATTATGGCCTAAAATAGTCAATTTGTTTACTGTGGGCGCGATGGCTGGTACCTAGAAGGGGCTAAACGGTTGAAATTGTGTCAAGAGTGAGAAGCCTGTTAAGAGCTGTCATGTCGTGTCCCAGCAGGCGTCCTTATCCTGTTAGTTCTGCTCAGTGCAGCAAGGGGAGACCAGGTTTTCTTTCTCTGTGAATCTGTGCCTCTGTTTGACTATTTCTGTGTATTTGCTTGTGTGTGGCTATAGCTCGAGGACGGCCTGCCTACAAGGCGCTTACTTAGCATGAAAACTCCTGGCTGCAAGCCTCTATAAATGTCGCCATATCCAGGCTTCTTTGACATATTTCTGAGATACCTGAAGCGTTCTTGCTCTTTGCCGTGCTGCTGGTGTTGCTCTACGTGACCACACCGATATCTCGACAACGATTCAATGCATTGGCACCGGATTTTCAAAACAGACTCCCCCAGAAATAACTTTGGTGATCCTGACTTTTCCTCTAGCGCCACCGACATTCATGTTGAGGAAAAACTTTTTTAATCCTCCCCTAGAGCCACCTTCTAGTGCCTTTGTTTATGACAAAACATGTAAAACCAGTGACATTCCCATTGCAATACTTTTACAAATGTTATCAAACATAATATTCGAAGAGGTCAGCACGTTTTTAGCCTTTAGCTCAAGAAAGAACTACATTTCACCATTGCATAATAGTTTACTTTATGTAAATTAGGTTATATTGTGCTGACATCAGTCAAGTTCAAAGTAACTAAACCACTTTCCACTTCCTCAACGTCTCTCTGTTTCTGACGTCAACCAATGCCAGCTGGCTGGTAACTCCACTTGGATTTTCTTACCCCTGCAGTAAATTTGAAACAACTCATTTCCCCCCCCCCCCGTTGGTCTGTCACCTGAGCGGGGACGCCGGTGCATCCTCCCCGGGCCACGGTGCAGAAGAAGAAAAATAACGCTCGCGCTTCGCAGTGAGCCGGGGAATCAGCAGTCCACGCATGTAATGGAGAGGTAAGTGCAAGCTATAAAAAATGTAGACTTGTTGTGATCACTCCCGGACTCGGCCCCTCAGGCGAGACAGCTCTGTGAGTAATGAACAGCAAGCGGAATGATTTGTAAAGGATCTCTTAAAAATTAATATCGGACAGCTTTGAAAAAACGACTATGATTTGTTTATCATTTCATCTACTCATAATATCTCGATCCCCTTATGCGGGACATTATCCTCTTACTTCCTCAGGGCTCAGAGTCGTTGACCCAATACGATATGCACAGTATCATGAAAATGAAAGGCTTGTCACAAGTTAAAGACTGTAGCTGCATGAGTGACAGAATTATCTCCTGTTCTTTGTCTGTCCATCCTTCTCTTTCATCTTAACGTACTACATCCTTTGATGATCCCAGTCCAGTCTGATCTTTTACACCTCCCCTCTAACTTCCTCTCTCACTGTCTCTATCAGTCTGAAACACAGAACGTATTCATATGCATCGAGCGGTATCTCTTTAAAACAGATCACTCATTCTTCTCCCTCTGTCACACACGATCTCCCTCCCTCTTATTCCCTGTCTTGCTTTTGCTCTTCATCTCACATTGTTCTCAATCATTATTCCTCAGCATGTAAGGCTCAGAAACGTACATTTCCCCCGAGCCCGAGTTCAGCCTTTGAAGTATGGATGTGTAAGTGAAAAACTTGAAAGTTCAGCGGCTGATTCTATCTATTTTAAAAACGGCATCCCCGGTGTCTGGCAGGATGCTTGAAGAGTGGAGTCTAGGATTCTCTGGTGCTTATTTTCTCCCTATATTCTGCTTTGGCTGTTCTGGCTTTTGTTACAGAAAAAATGGTTTGGCTTTTTCTAGAAACTCCTTAAAATTTGCACCTGCGATAAAATAACCGCACAATTTGAACCCTCTTGTAATATCTGAAAAGGGGTTGATAGGGTTTGGAAAGCTGGCTGAGATTCGGGATAATTAAGCAGTGCTGACACTTGTAAGACATTTGCCTTAAGTAGTTTACAAAGGCTGGTGATAATCATATAAAAGCTCTTTTGAAAAGATTTCAGCTGTGACGAAAAGCAGTGAGTGTGACTGCATGTGGTTTAAGAAAGAAAAAAAAAGAAAAGACAAACAGCTAGAGGTTATATGGGGGCAAGGCACCAATCAAATCAGTTTGTAGAGGTGAATTTAATTTGTAGGGAGGGCAACGTAGGATCAGATCAGCCACTAATGAAGCCATCACTGCTGGGAACAGATATTGACTTGTTTGTGTGTGTGTGTGTGTGTGTGTGTGTGTTCTTGGACTGTGAGCTGCATCTTTGTGTGATCCAATCTGATTTTCAGACCTTCAGGTTGAGGACGTTCTGTCAGATTCCTCAACACTTTCCTTCGGGTTAAAAGGTGAATTAAATTAGCATTTCATGGTATTTGCATGCACGTCTGCACCATCACTGATACGATCAGTCAATAAGTGTTGATTAGATTAGTTCGTCAATAAAAGACAACTGTGATAATAGTTTAATTTATCAAGAAAAATTACCTAAAATTGATTCAATACAACTTTTCAAAAGCAGAGTTTTTGCTTGGTTGTGAATGCCTTTGGTGATCCTCGAGCCCCACCATGAGTTTAGTCAACTTTATTGATAACTATTGGATTTATTGGGCCGCCCACATCCACTCCATCCTTTCATGTCACTTCTGGGTGCAAATAAACAAGATGGCGACAGCCAAAACGCCAAACTTTAGATTTCAAAATGACGATATATAAACAGCCTATAGTCGTGCTTGGAAGGAAGTACTTTGACAGATGGAGCAGTGAGATAAAAGAAAAGCAGGAGTACAGAGTTGATTACAGGCACTGATTCACAGCCGGATAATCTGCTGTATAACTGGTGACTGCATCGTTTGGCCGTGAGAAGAATACAAAAAGCCTAAAAGAGTTCAAGGCAGAGCCGCTGCCAGGACAGTACACTTCATCCAACACCGACTGTACCTCCACGTACTTCTGCTCCAACGGGGTTTAACTCCCAAACATCCTCCGTTTAGAATTCCTCCACACTAAAATCAATAATACTACAGGTCGTGTGTTTCTGTCTCCTTCCCTTCAACTGTATTTAACGCTGCCTTTTCCGTCTTTACTGACCCCCCCGCCCCGCCAAAGAAACAAAGAAACGCTGTGTGATACTAGAGACAGTCCGACTGTATCGAGGCCGCCCAAAAACCTTCGGGGCTGGGGAAACGGACGAGCATCACCATAGTAACCCCCTCGGGGAATCTAAGGCCACAGTGGATCTGACTGCTGATCAGCCGGGGAAGCGACCGTCCCCGGAGGTTTAGCACGAGTCAGGGGTGATCACAGGCATGTTGTAATTTATCTGTTGGCTGGTGGTCGGTGGCTCTCGGCTCCGCGGCGTGGGTGGCACATGCTCCATTATTCATCAGAGAGATGGCTGTGTGTGGCAGGACGCCCAGCCAGGAGGTGTGTGTGTGTGTGTGTGTCACGAGAGAGACAGATTAGAAAATGTGAAGACGAGTGGTTTCTGGTGTATGCGTGGATTTTCACATTACATTTTGAAAGCGTATGCTCCTGAGAGCAGGTGGGCGTTCATTTCATTACGCAAATTGCCTTCCCATTCAAAGAGCTGATCACGACTCGGCTTTTCAACCCACCTGGACGTGTTCTCCAGAGTGCTGCGGACTTCGCTCATCTGCTCCTTCCCAAAATACACCACCGTCAGATGGACCCGGCCGTCCTGACGCACACAGACTTCCCTGTACGTAGACACACACACACACACACACACACACACACACACAGACGGACAGGAAGGGACATTATGGATGAAAGCATTCTCAGACTCAGCAGGAAGGAAGAGCACTGTGATTAGATGACGGTTTGTAGAGAAGAAGGCCTTGGTTTAGAGGTTTTATTCTTTCAAGTGCAACAGCAACTCAGACAATTGATTGATAAATTGTTAAAAACATTCAGCAAGAAGAAAAAAATCGCTTTCAGCCTCTCAAATGTGATCATGTGCATCTTTTTCTCCTGTAAATTTGATGTATTTTGGTAATTTGGAGAAAACCTGCGTCACCAGATTGTAATGTTCCTGTTGTTTCCTGACATTAATAAACTAAAGGATTCATTAATGAATTAAAATAAAACAGACAATTTAGCTAATTTAATTGCTAATGGAAATAATCTTGGTTCTCAGCTATAATCCTGGCTCTACTCATTCTGACACCACGTGAAAAGCACGGGGGAGAGAGCGTATGTGAGTAAGAGACAGACAGGTGGGAGATGCCCGCAGGCTCTTTGATGGAGAAATGTCAAATATATCATGCATATGAACCGAAGATAATTCACCATCCAAAGTGCACCCTATGGGGAAAGATGCCTCATAAAATGCTTAAAACGACGTGCAGAGGATACCGAGTCGTCATGAATAATACGATATTGATGCTCTCTAAATGTCACATTGATTTTTTTTTTGGTGGGATCTGATGAAGCATTTTTCATTTTGTCACTGGGACCACAAAGTAGATAATTATTTCCTCATGCATCAAGAGCTACGTTTTCTCCAAAAATGCAGCGTCTGCAGCTTGTGTTTGTGTGAATTTCGCATTTTATCTCTATATTTTTGTACTATAAATATATCACAGTGCAGCGTGAATGCTAGTGTTTTCCCATTCTCGATGTGAATAAAGAATATTTGATATATGTGCAGTTACTCGGCGTTATCGTTAACGCCACAACACACACACATTTCTCCCAGTCCAACTTTAATATGGATGAGGGTAAAGTGTTTGCTCAGCGACTCGCCGAGTCTTTCAAGTAAGTACACTTCTTGCCATGCTGTATATCAACTGCTGCTGGTCTGCCCAGGAAGAGGGGAGGGGGGCATTTTAATGGGCTTCAACACTGCTACTAAGCAGGATTTACCATGTAAAAAGAGCTGTGATAAGCAGCAGCGGCTGCCCAATAAATCCCAGACATTAAGAAGGATGTTTCCTCAACTGCTGGTGACGGACTGCAGAGCTCAGACAAGCATGCTTTGCTGTTCGCTGATGAGTTTTGACTGCGAGTGAAAATGTTGTTTTACTTTCTATTCATTTTTTTTTTTTTTTTTATGACAGCGGTGATTCATTCATATTTAGTTTCACCTCGCAGAGAATCAGTTTGTTTTTCTTTTAAAAATCCCTCGTAGCGCTATCATATACACACAAGCCTATTTGTGATATAATTATTTGGCATATTTGAGATGCTTATTAGCTCCGTGCATCAACATTTTTTTATTGCATTTTCCTGCGGTAGCTGAAAAACTGGGCTGGGATCTGTGAGGGCATCTTTATTCATGCTCTTGTCTGAATCATTTAAATCAATCACATTTGTTTACATTCAGATTATGCCTCCCAGCAGCCAGAATAAATTAACTGATAAGACTACATGTGCGGCTTCAAAATATTAATTACATGTTCCCTGAAAAAAAGGAAGCAGAGCCTCTCATGATGTTAATTTTCTCTCCTCTAATCTCTCTTCCAATTAAAATGTAAAGCTGGAATTGAAACTCAGTATCACATTTTCCTGAATTAGTTACGTGTGACACATCAAACCCCTCTTGAATAATTCAGCGTGGAGCTGCTGTGCACGTCACGTTGTTTAGTGCCACTTTCCAACTAACGGCTGGAAACAGAAAAACAAAAAAATCGACATTTTCTCACTTGAAGTTGTGCATGAAGTGTTTGAACTTCTCCGTGCGTCTGGACAGCGGCACGATGATGTTGATGGGGATGTTGGCGGTGTCCACCCTCTCGTTTTTCACCTTCATCAGCGGTCCGAAGGGACGGAAGAGGACCAGGCGTCTGAATTCGGTACTGGACTCCCCCTGAAGGTCAGCTCGTACAGCGTCCCTTTGTCCTTCTCTGTGCGAGTGATACCTGACGGGAGACGGACAGACACACGGAATTAACTGAGATATTTGTGCCAGTGACCCTGCGTTATGTGTTTCTATAATATTAATAGCTGTATTTATGTACAACCACATTTAAAAGCTTATACTTTATTATTTAGTGTGGTATAAAATGCTAAACTTCCTTTAAATCCTGCAGCTGCAAACATACAACTACTATAAATTAAACTTTTAGTAACTTTGAGGGAGGACACTGTATATTTATATGAACCTACATACAAAATTAAGCTACACTGATGTAAATGTAACACAGTGCAATAAGAGCGAGTTTAAATGTCAGAGTGTCTGTGCCTGCAGTGTCTCGCCATCTTTCTTTGTTTCAGTGATTTTGTTCCTCGTTTTCTTAAGGGTGTGGCTTTTGTTTAAATCCCTGGAGGATTTCTGTGTTTATTCCAAGGATCATGCTTTTTTCCCCTTTTAGTTTTTAACAGCTTATCTTGAAATATATCTAAAGCTTGTGACAAGACTGATGCTGTGTTTATATGTGGGGGAAAGAGAGAGGGCATATGAGGCCACGGGAGACACTGTCCATTCGTCTCCTGCTGCTGCTGGGCAACGAGCCATAACTGTACATTCATATATAAGACACACACACACACACACACACACACACAAACACAAAACTGTGTAGCTATTCTGGTCACACAGGCTAATTTTCGTGTAGCAGGCCTTACGTCAGATTGTTTCTCCAGAGAGAAGTTGTTTTTCAATTACTCTCTTATTATGAGGATTATTGCTTGCAAATGGACCTAGCGAGGTCTGTGGGGGTGGAAGGAGAAGGGAAACAGAGTACAGAAAGTGAGAAGTGAGGCCAGAGGCAAAATAAACTGAAACTGGAAGAAAGACATCACTGGAAAGAACAGAAAAATGACAGGCAGGTACATATAGATGAAAAAATAAATGAAAATAAAAACAGAAGAGAAAAAGAAGAAGAGAGGGAACAGAAATATGTCTGTGGGGAACCATTTACAGTCTAATAGCAACTTGAACCGAGGCCTTCCTGTTGCATTGGCCAGCTTCCCGTGATGGGACAAGATAAGCTTTCATTTAGTAAATAGGCTGAGCAATTTAGACTAAATACCTTCACTTCCTGTCTCTCTGCTTCTGTCTAATCTAACTGCACTTTTCTGTCCCTCTCCAAGGACAGTTTGACAAGTTCCCGTTGCATACCTCCTCTTATTTGTGTGCAGTTTAAGCTCACTGGCTTGCCAGTTCCAGCCCTGAAAGCTGCCTGAAGATGCTTTTGTCAGTCAGACCATCTACGCCGCCTCTCACTTGTCTGATTGGCAGGCTGGATAAATTGCTGCTTGCAAGATTTTATTTATTTATTTTTTTAAATCGATGTCTGGGTCCATTAAATGCAAAAAAATAAAAATAATTTGCAGGAGGGAGTCGAATTTTCATTCAAAACTAGCTGCACTCTCCTGCTGTTTTAAGGAGAAATTGGGGAGACTGTTTACACACAGATACGCACGAATGTATGCACATGACGTTGTGTTTATACGTGACATAAACACACTCAGACCACACATCAGCTGCATATAGCGAATGACTTGTGGCTCATTTCCTATGAGCCAGGTGCCTCTATTGCTGGCTTTGAAACCTCCACCCACCCACCCACTCAATGGTGAAGGTGCACACACACATACACACACACTCAAACACCATGTCTGAAGAGATGCTCCACTGTGAATCTGGAGCATCTGAGTTCATTTCCTGAGCGTGTGATCAGAGCTGAGCCGACACATGGGAAGGATATCCTGGCTGTGCTTGTACACAAACACACTCGCATAGTTTTGACCTTCCAAGGATTCATGTACAAACAAACATATTAAAGTAACCCTAGGTTAAAGAAAAGAGTGCAGCGTTTGAATTTAAGGGGAAACAATGTGTACAGGAAATCACGCTTATCTGGTAAGTTACATGTTTTACTACTTGCAGTGACAAATGGTACACTTTTAAAAAAAGATCATGGTTTCAGTTTGACGTTTATAAATAAAAGTTATTGTGGACTTTTTTGTGACTTGAACCAGGAAACGATCTTCCCCTATCCGTAACCACGTGAGAACAGTACCTAAACATAGCAATAATAATGCTGTAGTGAGCTAATATTGTATTGTAAGCTTGGATAGAAAAATACCTAAAACTACGGAGATCAACATTTTGCCAAATTAGTTGTACACAAACATCATTTCCTGGAGATATTTTGTGTTCTCACCTTCTATGAAGTCAGATGGTGTGTACACTTTGCTGGTTTGAGTCTTTTCTGCTGCACTCCGGCTGTCTTGCTGAGATGGTGGCGTGTTGAGGCTGTGCAGGGCCGTCTCCAGCACCTCCCCCAGCGCCTCCCTCTTGTCCTTCCTCACAGGCTTCTCCTCGGGGTGACGCGTCAGCCCCATCTCCAGCTGGTACACCCTCTGCAGGGTGAAACTCTCGAAGGGCACGACCGCGTACTCGCTAGGCAACCTAGTGCCGGCGGTCACCTCGGCCTTCGACAGCTGGCTCCGCAGGAAGTCCTGGAGGTCCGCCTGCTGGCTCTTGAGTCCTAGAGTCTCCCCGAGACCACCTCCCTGTGACACAGCCCCAGCTTCCTGTCCCTCTGCTGGACCCCCCATGGCTCTCTTCAGGCTCTCCTGCACTCCTTTCAGCTGCTGGCTACGCTCCTGCAAAGCCTCCTTCAGCTGTGCTATCTGCTTCTTCAAGGAGGAGATGTGGAGGCGGTGCTGCTCCTCGCGCTCTTGGAGGAGCACCTGATAAGATTGTACGCCGGGGGGTCCACCGCTTTGAGCCGCCCCACCTCCTCCTGCCCCGGCTCCGATCCCCGGCCGCGTGCCCCCCAGGCTGGGGTGGTTGGGTCCTGCACGGGGGAGAGCCAGGCTCAGCGGAGGGTCATCAGAGTGGGGCGGACTGCAGGTCATCACATAGAGGAGCGACAGGGAGCAGCAGAGGAGTACCAGCACGCCTCCGACGCGGGAGACCCAGGTTAGCAGTCCACGCCGCAACATCGCTGCGTGTAGCATCAAAACTCACTCCTCTGAGTTTAACATCCACACAGACACACACAGAAATATCATGTAACCTCACACACTCCAGCCACAATGATAAGAGTCCATTTGTGAATATGTTCCATCACACAGTGAGGAGGCCGGCTACTTATCAGCATGAGGTCATTTCATCTGAATTAGGTCATCGCCTCTCCACTGCCTGAGATTGTGACTTGTTTTGTCATTGGCAAAGTCAACGCATGAGAAACAACACGGCCTCCCTTTCTGTTGGTCCAATCGGTTCCATGGTCGGGCCCAAACGCTGTTACATCATCTATCACTCACTGTGTGACTCATCTGTTCGCTGACTCCCTCATTCAAGTCCGTGACGTCTTCTTCACATCGGCCAGGAAGACGCAGCGTGACGGATGGAGCAAGAAATGCTATGTTTCATGAGAACGCTAATCCTTCGTGGTGAGCGGCGGTTTTTCTCACATCGTTTTCCTGACAGAGAGAGCAGAAAGAGTAGGATTTATCAGACAACCCCTCCACCAAACTCCACATTGCTTGTGTCATTTTAAAAGGTCAGAAGCACGCCAGGCCACTTTGACTAGTTATTACAATGGCAAAATACTTCAATCGCCCTTGCCAAACTAAGCATTCCTTCAGGACTGCAGCTCCCGGAAACAATGTTGTCACCGATGTGTGAGGATAAAAGTGTGAGGGTGTGTGTGTGCTTAGAAGTGTACGGATGACGGCGTGTTATTGTGAGTGTGATTTCGGTAACTGGGACACATCCATTTATCTATATATACCTACAGTGGGTGATTAAACTTACTGCTAGACCACTCTCTATTTATAAATTTAATTTCCATACAAACACGCCGTCTCTGGAGATGCATTATCTTATCCGAGAGGAGACCTTTACTCATTTAAAACCATTAGACCCGTCACAGAGCTTTCTGTGGTGTTTAAATGACTGATGCAAAGCCTATATCGGTGGCTCACATCCCTGGTCGAGGTTTCTTTTTCCAGTCTTTATGCTAAGCTCAGCTAACCATCTCCTGGCCATAGCCTTTCATTTAATGGAAAGATGTGAGAAAGGTCCAAATATTCTCATCTAACTCACAGCCATAAGTGTATCTCACAAGATGTCTATTTCTGTGAATATTAAAACTACAGCATGTTAGCATAGCTTAGCATAAAGAATGGACACGGGGGTTAACACAAACCGTGGCTCATTTGTACATATATGTATTTGTTTAACAAAAGAAAGAAGAAGTAAAACCCATCTCCTGGTTTTGTAGGCTTTTTACTGTAGAGACAAGGTTTAATCTATTCCTTTAAGGGCATAAGAAAGAAAAATGATATTTCTGATTCACGGCAATGATTTTTATGTCTTTTGCATTTTGTCTTGTGAAATACTTTAATCTCCTCAGGCCTCTAAAAAATCCTTCAAATGAATCAATCCAAGACGGACTGAAGAATATAACGGGAGGGTCGCTGCTGTCTTATATCCTCGTACAGGAAAGTGACTGGAAGGTGTATTTGGATGTGTGGACGTGAGTCGAGTATATATATTTGTGTGGAAGGTGTTTCAGTGTTTGAGTTACAGTACGTATCTGTAAATGTATCTCTGTGTATCAGCCTCTCTGGATCCCCCACCCCCCCTCCCCAAAACAGGCAGCCCTTTGACAGGGCTGCCTGAAGCCGAGCCTAATGAAAGGATTAGTATGTGGCAGGAGTGAATACTGGACTGTGCTCTAACAGACGGCTGAATCAGGAGAGACAGGGCGTCTCTCCAGTGGGACCTCCGCTGCCGAACTTAGGAAATGTTTGAGAGAGACTGCTCAGAGGGGGGACGTGGCTGAGAGAGAGCAAATTATGGCTACTGCGATGGAGGATCATCCTTTCAATTACAGGGAAATCATCATGATGTCATTATATGAGTCCATAAATATGGCATCTCATTAATGGCGCGGTGGCAGTTTAATCACTTTCTTTGGTTCACAAGCAACCCGTTAAGTCTTGTGTTCGCAAGCTGGGAACATTTAAATAATTACATCATTTCTCCGAGATGACATTGACTTTCCTGGTTTCTTCCTGTAACTAACCAAACCGTTGCCATGAACCACAAGCCATTCCAACAAATTAAAGAAAGCATTTAGTTCTGACATTGTAAAGGCCAACACGCCTTTTTATTGGGCAAGAAAATGCACTACTTTGCATTTTTAACAAGAGTAAACCTCGGAGCAGAAAAACATGCTTATTTCACACAATCGTAAGACAAATATCACTTACAGTAATTCATTCTCAAACACCTACTGCATTTTCTTAAAATATCTGTTATGCCTATATGTCTAATATAATTTATTTTATCAAAGAAACTGTTGATTGTTTTTCTATATCTGTAAAATGTCACAAAATAACAGAAAAGCAAGCTGCCTCCTGTATTTTTAGCGTACAGATATGGGTGTGGTATTGAGCTTCTCGTCCATCTCAAGAAACAAATAAGGATAATTACAAGAAAAAATACCTTAATTAATGAATTAATGGTCAATCAATTCAGAATCAATATTTTGTTACTGGAACAACAATGGTGCATGTCCGTATTTGGCAACACTGTATTTCCCTCCCCTCTGACATCATAGAGACGCGTTACTTTTAGAAACAACCGCCAAACGCGTCACAAACACAACAGAGATTTAGGACAGATAATGACACAAAGCAGCCAATCCCCTGTTGTTAAGTTACAAGAGAAAGATTCATCTTTGGGGGGGGAAAAGCCTGAGATTTACAAGCAGAGTCAAACCGCCAAGTCTCACCAAGAATGAAAGGAGTTGATTCAGTCGTGGTAATTTGACTCCCCGTGGGGAAAAGTATGGCTGCTACACAGGAACACTGGCAGCTAAATAATCACGTGTGATTTTATTGGTGGTGCAATGTTGAACCAGTGATTTCCTGCTCTGTGTCAACATACTCATTCTTATCTTTACTTACTGAAACAACATGTGTTTGACATTTTTTTTTACCATGCCGGTGTCGCACTATAGGGATGGTCAGTCCTGCCAGCATCTTGGTCCAGATTGAGATTATCTCAATAGCTATTCGATGGATTGCGATTAAATTCAAACATTTATGGTTCCCAGGGGATGAACCTCCATTACTTTGGTGATCCCCTGACTTTTTGTGTAGCGCCACCAGCAGGACAAGCTTTTCACTGACCCATTAAAATATGTCAACATCGACTTACTTGATTGGCACATTTTAATTTGTCCGACACTTTTTGACCAAATACCTGCAAAACGGAAGATATTCCCATCAGCCTCAGCTGCACTTTGAGTTTAGTGATGATTAGCAAATGTTGGCTTGATGCTGACACACTTAACTAAAACAGGACACACTTAACTTAAACAGGACACACTTAACTAAAACAGTGAACATGTGAACACTGAACGTGCAAAACATGCAAGATGTTAGCATTTAGCTACAGCCTCTTGCCAACATTGTGAAGAAGGATCTCCCCTGACAGTTGAGTCACAACTTATTAACTGAATATTACACAGAAAAACTGAGTCAAGATTTCCAGTCAACCCAGACTGAGAGGAAATGACATCATAAAAATGTGTGACCACCACAACACCCTGCCCTGCCTTCAAACAACATTATATTAGCACTATTTTATATTCTCGGTGGCAGCAAATATCAGCAGAAGTGAACTTGACATCTAGCAGTTCCTGTTTGTTTTTTTTTTGCAACTTCCCCCTCTAACTGTGCCTGACGGGATCAGCGTCTGATGACAGTTTCCTGGTGTTTGTGTCAACCTCAACTGTTACGGCACATCCTCCATCAACGACGTGAGCTGCATTTACCCCAAACCGCCTCCACATTAACAGATCTAAGACATTTACATGCAGCAAAAACGCTGTGAGGCTTGTTTACCAACAGGGAAACGAGGCAGAGCAAACGTTCCCTCCACTTCCTGAGACGACACAACTGATGGATGGGGTTCGCTCCTTGTCACATATTTCATTCTCTCAGCTAGAAATAGGAACAGAGACGCAGGGACGAGAGTGGGCGAGGGTCAGAGACAGATAGAGAGATGAAATAAATGTTGGGCTGTCATAAAGAAGAGGGATAAAAGAGAGAGAGAGAGAGAGCGAGAGAGAATGATTTAGTATTTGGTGGCAGGGGATGTTTCCAAAACAGAGCTCCGCAGCATCTGGTTCAGCCTCCGAAATCAGTTCCTCCCCTCCTGCTGCAACTTCCCGCCCAGGGGGCATTTGTGTGCGTGTGTGTGTGTGTGTGTGCTTCAATTAAGAGTGTATCTATGTGATGTGTCTGTTTCTGTTCTATTTGAAGGGGAAAATATGAATATTAACACCTGTTAACATTGTCTTTGTGAAAACATCAGCGTGGGGAAAACAGTAACTGCAGGAGAGAATAAACTCTTTCTCAGCACGGCTTGGTATCTGGTTGCCAGTCACACTAGTACAGCAGAAATCACACGCAGGTGATCTGTGTGTGGTGATCTGTGTGTGTTTGTGCTCCTCTCTGCGCCTGCAGCCCACGCGGGTCAACCTTTAAACGTCTGAGGAGGCATTCGGGAAGCAGACCCCTGTGATCCTCTCATCGTGACAAATGTAGCGTCTAAGACCTGCTGTCGGATTTAAAAGAGCCCATTCTCTTTGCACTCTGCTCCGCTGGTGGTTAATATATTCAAGATAAAAGATAAGGAATAATGCATGTACTGAGACCACGGCACAGTATATGTTCTCTCCAAAGGCGTGGTGTATGTGTGTGTGAGACATTGCAGGAAAAGGAGACCACAGTGTATCTATATCTATCTCCTTTAAAGGATATTATCTGTTTTTCAACGTTTCTTTTTGTTTTTGTTTTCCTTTCCTGGGAGCCAATGGGTTTCATTAATTTCTGCAATGGTATGATATATCAGCAGACGAACGAAACTCGCTTGAGTTGTGTGATCCATCACTGTGAACATCCAATCTGCATTACTGTTTTTGCCAAAGTTACACAATCATTGTGAGAATAATCAGTTTAAAGGGGCCACTGCATTGATTTGATGTCACGACGATTAAGAGAGACAAAAATGAAAATCATAATGCGGTATTTATCATTTTTGCGTACATATACCAAAAGGCCATTTCTGTTGCAAACCTCCTGCTCACCGTCGCCTCCGCACAGCTAACAGATACCAACGCCAACGAAACAAGACAAACGCGATGACTCCGTGCAATAGCCTCATGTTCCATCATGAAGTGAGGTGGCCTTCATATTACGATGTGAAGTTAAGGATTGATCGAAGCCCAATTCAGCCTGATCATGCACTATAAATCTGTCAGTGTGGTGCTAGTAACGAGAGAAACATATAACTGTAGATCAATACATGGAGGGACTCTCCTTAACCCCTTGCATCAGCTCATATAAATTAAAATATCCTGACTATAAAGGCCCTAGAAGTGGTCGAGCTCTAAAGTCACTCAATCCCACATTTCACATCATGGTTAAGGGTGGTTCTCATGACTGATAAACGCCAACTTTTGCTTTTCTTTATTGGTGGTTTTCAAAATGATGGTCTGTTATGTAAAGGCCTAAAACATGCAGAATTACGGTTATGATCCTCACATGAACACACATGTTTCTGTGAGCACGGATGCTTTAAAAACAGCAGCCTCTTCTCCCATCTCTGTGATCTTCACAGACGACCTTATAAACCACAGAGCCATGCGTGTTACGCTCCATACTGTCTGCCCTTGTATCTCTCCATCCTGTCTTCCTACAGCCTCCGGTGGGCTGCGCATTTGTTACAGGTCAAGGATGTTAACGCGCTTACGTGCATGATGGCCTCGCTGGATGGCCGGGTTTTCTTTCGCAGACAGCTCTGTCTGAACCTGCCCTGCAGCTACCCCTCTGTAAAAAATGAGGAATGTCCTCCAGGGAAGGAAAACTAGGAGACGAGCAGAAAGGAGAGATTAATTAAGATACATTCAAAAAGAAAGGGCGGTGAGAGCTGTGTCCGTAGATTACTTTAGTGGGTAGATCAGATACACGAATGCAGGAGGAGAAAATGAAGAAGTCAGAACAAAGTGAGCATGTGGGAGGAGGAGGAAGGAGAGAGGAGCTGAGAAAGGTTCCTTTGATGTTCCTCGTCCCCTCAGGTGATTCTCCCACCCGTTCATTAGGGGCCGGTTTCCCCGGAACCTTCCTGTCGACGTGCCATCTGGAGGGCCCTTAAAAAAGCTCCGTTACACAGCTCTACTTCACTACAAGTGACCTGT
Organism: Chelidonichthys spinosus; assembly: GCA_029853015.1. Taxonomy (NCBI): domain Eukaryota; kingdom Metazoa; phylum Chordata; class Actinopteri; order Perciformes; family Triglidae; genus Chelidonichthys; species Chelidonichthys spinosus. Next base: position 19,116,533 of record CM056840.1, read on the forward strand.
GTTAACATTCACCACTCAACCCCTCCTCCTCCTCCTCCTCCCTCCCTCCTCACTTTCTCTGCATTAGTCCTCAAAGTGTTCCCATTTCTCCACAGCTAGGTTAGATGGTATCACATGAAACTTTAATGGGCCCCATGGGGGAAATGGGTCATTGCAATTGAATGATTGCACTACTAGATGGACAGACGGACGGACAGACAGACGTTGCTATTTTCTGACATTTTATAGACAATTTATCAATTATGAATATCATCTTAAGTGGCGCTGCATGCGTTCACTGAAATAAGATAAATATGATGTGCCGGGTTTGTTGCTCACCACCTGAATCACGTTATATTTCTGTGTACAGGAAGAGAGAAGAGAGAAACGTCTGAACACGTTTCAACTTGGAAAACAGATTTTTCCATTTCACTGCATCTTATCTTGTAAGGGATTATTATCAAAAATGTTGTTTGTACACGTAAAGTAAAAAAAGATTTCAAAGATTGGACTATACATACATATGTGGGCAGATAAATAATAAGTGGATAACGGTATCTGCTTTAACATTCCAACATCTATCTATCTCTTATCAACAATATGAAAATCCCCTTTGTTAACATTTAAAGACACAAGCCGTGTCTGTCAGGCATCATAGTTACTGAAATGCAAAACCAACAGCGGGAAACAGAAACATTGATTTTAGTGCCTGTAGGAGTCAAAAACCCAGAGTGATGTCCTTCATAAACCAATAAACCAATAGCAGCCGCCACCCAATTCTACAATGTGCTATATATTTATGTGCAGGGAGGGGAAATCGGTGGGCACTCCCTCACTCAGTAAAACACAATGAAGTACCACCACCATACAATTCCGATGGGGCACAGCTCATCTACGCCTAATTGCGGTGCAATGTAATAAATCTTAGTTTTTATGGTAAGACACTTGCCAAATGCTTCACAGTTGCTGACACTGATTTTGCAAATGAAAATTTATGAATAGCTGATAATAAGAGATGGAGAGTGAGCAAACAAATTAAGATTCACAGGAGATAAATGAATTGTTGCACTGTTGCAACATTCTCGCCCCTCTAGTGCAATGTTTCCCGACCGAAATGTTTGGCAAACGAGTTGAGAAAGACGGTAACGAGTGCGAGCCGAAGCTCATTACTTCCCTCTTCTCCCTGGACGGTTAACCGCCACACAGACGCTGATAGCAGGCTGAAACCGTGGCATTTCCTCAACTGTGGCGTCTTTGCATGTTAAGCGTGTGGCTTGTGGTCGTAGCGGTTAACACAGGTATCGTTTGCAGCAACACCTGTGCCTGAAGCAGCGACACCTCTGCTGCTGATGGAACATACTCGATTACGTGAGCTAATGTGACAATCGAGGCAATAAAACCCTACAGAGCCATTCATAAGCTCTGCATTCAGTTTAATAGATTTTTTTTAGAAACCGGCATTATCTAACTGAGCAAGGGCAACTGTAATATCAGCAGAGATGATTTTGTCAATACGCTGCAGGCATCACATTGGCATCATGGCAATGTTCTGCAAGATTCCCGTTATCTGATCCGTGAAACATGAGAGTACAAGCAGTCCACGCGGCATCAAAAAGTGAGATCGCACGCACACACGTGCACTCCCCGGCCCTGTAGACATGCATGTATCGAGCACCTACTAAAAACAGGGCAGCTTTATCTTCCAGGCACTGGATGCACATGTATGTCATCAAGAATCCCATCAATGTTTCCAGTTAATCATCTCGTGTAGGCACATACAGTGATTTACCCGGAGCGTACCAGTATGTGTACACTGCTCCAGTCTTACTCTTCTCTGCTCGAGTGCTAACAAATCTAAAAGCCCTGATAATCTCCACTTCCATTCTTCCAATATGTGGAAAAACAACTCTGCCAGCTCACAAACCAAATATTTCAGGGTGCTAGGTGCCTGTTATTGAGTGCACTAAGCAGGATTAGAAGCAGTTTTCCTGATAAAACCTCTAGTTCGCTCAGTAGGCTGCATTTGTGTGTGTGTGTGTGTGTGTGTGTGTGTGTGTGTGTACTTTCTCTGAGTGCATGTCATCTTATTACCTGGGTCTAACCGACCAGAAATGATGGTGGGTGTTTTTGTTTTTATTCATCCAAAGTTATTTTGGTTTCAAGTGAGCTAAAACATGACTCACAGGACTGACTGGCTCTCTAATCATATTTGCCAACAAGAACAAGAATTTATATCAAATATGCCCTGAAAGTGTCTATCCACTCAATGGATGAATAAAAGCTCAGCAACATAAAACAAACGAAAGCAAATCATAGGCATACTCTCATTTAGACAATTTGTTATCCCGTGTGTTTGCTTCCATAGTTAAAGTGTGTCAATTGTGGAAACAATTTGACTTTATCTAATTAGGCTATAATTTATAGAGAACAGTAGCATGATATATCCTGTAAACACAATAAACCTTAAAGTTAACATTGAGTAGTTGATGACCAAAAAATATAATCATCATCATGATTTTGTGATTATTATTATGATTATTATTTACGTTATGGCTATCGGAATTGCTACAAACGTGTAGTGTACGGTGTTAACGTGCGCTCTCACCCGGCCCACTTACCTCTGGTTCCGGTCGCTGTTTCAGTCCATCCTGCGCGGACGTCTCGGTTTTGTCCCGGTGCCGCGGTCCTTCCCCTGGAGCCCTCCGCCGGGTCCACGGCCGCCACATGCGGAGTGCAGGAGCGGGTGTGAGAGCGCGCTTGTACCGCCGAGTATCGTGAAACCTGCCGGGAGAGAACAGAACAGAAGAACACCGGAACATGAGGAGTGCTGCCTTCAAAATAAAATAAATGTACTGTCTACTACCCTGTAACGCCAAATAGTCGTACACATATACATGTTATCCCACAGGTATTTAATTATACAAATATCTAAACTATGTAGGCGTATGTATCTGTCTATAAAATAGATAGTAGAAAGGTAAATACATTCCCAAAATATTGAACTATATCCTATGGTATCTGTAGCAATTGCGACACTATATTAGCGACCCCAAAAAGCATAACACATACATACCAGTAATCGTTTTTATTGAATAGCCAATATAAATGTATATGACACAGCTAACAGGTGAAAATGGGCCTTGCGTTGACTTTCCTAATATCCCGGATGTATTTAAGGCGGGAGTAGTAGCAAACCAAAGTCCAAAAGTAAGCTAGCAAGTTAACTCTTGGCCCCAACGACGGTAACTCCCAACGCAATAAACTATACATTTAATGTTTTTCATCACATTAACGTTAATGTACCTCTGTCGTTTCCGTCATTTTCCTTCTTTTCTCCGCCTGGGCTCCAGAGAGTTGTATTCGTTTTGACGCGATAACGCTAAAGTATTAGCATCTTTTCTGTTGTCCCGGTCAGAGTCAAATAACTCGCCCCGCCCCCTCAGAGGGCATGTAAAGTGGTACGAGCCGGGGGAGGGGGGTCCAGAGTGACAGGAAACCTGAAAAAAAGACCTCTCCATTATTTAATAGACTTTGCTATGCGTTAATGTTGTTTTGGGCTTATGTAATATGTCGTATTTATAGCAGTTACAGTTTTGGTAAAAGGAGTACACGTTTGCAGCGCCCCCTATGGATCACGGCGGCCCTGGCATTCGCCTATGCAGCCTAATGCCCCCAAGTGGACTTGACTTGTCTTATTTTGAAGGGCTTGAGCGGACGTTCTGTTCATTAACGCGTTGAATTGACGGTGGCGCTCTCTCAGCGCAGGGTCCGCCGGTCCTCCCAGCTCTCCGCCTCCCCTCCCGCCCCGCTCTCTCGCATAAAGGCAGCCTTGTTAGTCGACTCGAGACGCCGTTACAGCGACAGGAAACACAGCCGCCTTTCATTTCTCAAATCCGACAAGAAGTCCGACTGACTCCAATTAACGTGAAGTCGACATCTTCATCTTAACTGAGAGGTATCGAACATGCAAAACATGTATAAATACATATAAAATGATCTTCATCACCGACTCATATGGATTTGATTACTCACATATTCAAGGTAAAGGTAAAAACAACTAAAACATACTAGCATTGAAGTATAATAACAATAAATAAATAAATAAATAATAATAAAACTTTAATTTTGCAGCTGGTAAATGATATTGGGGTTATTATCAATTCAGCTTGTGAATTTTAATAAGACCCCCCGAATAAAGAGGTGAGATGAAATTGTACTCAAGTGTACTCCCATCTCATGGCCCAAACCCTTGATGATTCCCATGCTGGACACAAATCTGCCCAGAACCACAACATTTTGACCTTTGACCTCTCATCATGACACACACATTATTAAAGCTAATATAATACATTAACACACATACACCTTTACACCCAACTGGATAATGTAAGGTCAATTTGGAGTATATACTAACATAAGATGGACCTTTAAGTGAACTTGGAGGATATTAATGTACATATGAGCAGCATTGAAGATAAACTCCAAACACGTGTTGAGACAAACAGCAATTTTTTCTTTGATAAATTGTGTCTCATAAGGGGTTAAGGGCAAACTGTCCTGTCTGTGGGGAAAATTGGGGAACAATTCAAACACTATCCTTGAATGGCAAAGCAGCGACCCCACGTGGTAGACTGTGAGACTGCAGCTTCCATAAAAGTGTACCTGAGGAATAAAGATTCAGAGTAGATCAGTAAAGTCACAGTTCATTCTGCTATAGGTTGTGTTTTTGTCAGGCTTTTCACCACACTGCTCTTGAAGACTTGTTACCATGTGATATTGTGAAGCACACGGGTGTTGGAGAGACGGGCGGGCTGTGCAAACACATCATCACCTGTTGGAAGTTTCGCATGAAAAGTAATGACAGCCGTATCATTATTGCACAACGGGGAGAATGAAGGCAATTAGGGATCAGGGATGCGAATGAATGTGCCAGCATGTTGGAAAACAAAAGACCCCCCCGAGGGCTTTCTGCATCTTAACGAGACAACGGGGAATAATTTTGTTTGTTCACAAAACATGACACACACACACACCTGTCAACAAGGCGACAGCAACAGGAAATAAAACAGAAGGCAGCAAATCTCAGAATAAATATATAGAGAGATTTTAATAAAACCTTAACAACTCATATAAAATAAAAAAATATACAGGCAGCTCAGAGTAGAACTATACGTCAAATTTAAATGTACAAAAGCATTATGGAGACATCTACTTCATGAAAGCAAGGATTATTTCTATGTTTAATTAGCGTAGAAGCATATAGCATTTTATTTCCCCCTCCATATGAACCATAGTGGACACGCCTGAGGTTTGTCTTCAATGCATAGTTAGTTTAAAGCAGCTTCCTGGCTCGTTAACCTTTCAAAATAAAACCCATATCTACTTGTAAACCCTCCTCGTAAAAGTACGACTTTCTGTGTATTTTAGAGTGCTTGTGAAGTGAAAATATATCCAGTATTTGATATTAAAAAAGTCAGAATAAATAAGATCATATCACCGTAATCATCTTCTGAGCTTTTTCGTTCCCAATCACAGAACTGAAGTGAACGTTTTTACTTTGGTTTTGTTCGACGCCCCCCCAAATCGTTTCCTAACCCTCAAAGTTCTGGAAGATCTCGGCGGCGTCCAGCCAGGACCTGAAGCACGCCAGGCCTCGGTCCCGGATCTGTTTCCTGCCCTTGTCTGTGATCACGTCGCCGTTCTCCTTCACGACCACCAGCCTGGGCACCGCTGTGATCTTGTAGCGCTGCTTCAGCTCACTGACAGGAGAGAGAGAGAGAGAGAGAGAGACACCTGTAACTGCTGCTCTGCTTCTCTGTCAATCAAACACACACTTTTTAAAGACTCACATTTGACAAACAAAACACAGAATCGCCTGAAAAGATACTGATTAAGGATGCAACTATTTCCTGCATCAACCATAAACCTGCTGATTTCTCTCCAGTATTGTAGTATCTCTCAGTATTGTAGTACCTCCAGTATCTCTCAGTAATCTTTTTTTGCATATAAAAAACAGTGAGAAACGCCTGTTAAGATTATTTAAACAGCCAGTAGAAATATTTCTTAGGGATACGTTTACTTTATTCTTTGAGTACATTTCAGAGCCTGTACTTTTCCACCTTGTAAAGAAGTTGAATCAGTACTTTTACCAGTCTATTTGAGTATCTGTACTTTTTAACACCTCTGTCTAAACATCACAATAGTTAATTATTGATGTACTAATCGTTGCACCTCTCGTATTTAAATTACAAACATGTACTTCAAGTATAAAGTAAAAAGTATCCCTATGAAGTACATGTCCACTGGTTGTTGTTTTGTTTGTCGTGTCCTATAAATAGGATTTTATTTTAAAATATAAATATATACACATATAAGGGGTATGATATGGTGTTTAAATACATAGGGAGTTCAACGTTTTCATAAAAAAATTAAAAAAAATACTCATGTAGAAGTACAGATACCTGAAAACTCCACTGCTAACTACAACATATGAAATGAATTGAAGCAAAGCGTGAACTCAAGTTGATGATGAATCTTTAGTGACTCTCAGACTGTCTGTGTTATTAACCCTAATCCTCCGAGACGCCCTTAGAATAAGCGCGTTACGTCACACACACACAGCAGCGTTCAACCCGAGTGTGTTTTTTTTAAAGTTTAAAACTTTATACGTAAAAACAACCACAGCTTTGCGACACTCACTGCTTGTAGTCGTCCGTCCAGGGCAGCGCCAGCCAGTCTCCGTGCGCGTCGTGGTAATACTCCACCATGTCGTCGGCCGACTTGTCCGACGACACGAACACGATCTCCAGCTGCGCCGGCGGCTCGCGCTCCTCCACCAGCTCCGCGTAGAAGTCGCCCAGGACGGGCGTGAAGTCGCGACACGGCGGGCACCACCCCGCGGAGAAGTAGATCCCCACCACTTTGTTCCGGAGCGCCTCCTCGGGGTCCACCAGGTCCCCGTCCTTGTTCAGGAGGGGCCGCCCGGCGAACACCTCCACCATGATCGGATTCAGACTCTCTCCCTGCCGGCTCTCGTCGCTTCTCGGCTCACATTTCGTCGCTCCGAGTGTCGCTTCCGTAATGTTTACCTCTCGGTGGAAAGGGAAGCCGCTTACAGCCAATCCTGTTTGCTAAATCGCCCGCGGACCAATGAGCGCGCGAGCAGACCGCGTCATAGTTCATTAGCCATGTGGCTTTTTCGGGGAGGTGCGTTCAAACGCCGGCCGTGTGCTAAGTAAATCCCAGTTGTGGCACACACAGCAGCGGCACGACGTCTCACGGCGCTTTCAGGCTGCCGCCCCACTCTGGCGCATGCGCAGAACCAACGAACAACATACAGCGCTTGATCTGGCCACATTAACTATTTAATATTGGTTTAATATTTGTAAATTACTCCGTTTTTAAGTTAATGGCTTGGAATCTACAACCTTAGTAAGTAGTAATTGATTTATTTAAATTATTTAATAATTTCAGATAAAATAATTCTTTAATAGTCCCAGTGGGGAAATATATATAACAAATATATAAACATATATAATAGCAGATGTTAAACACAATAATAATAGACTTTTCAAGCCGCCTGACACTCAACATACACACATTCATGCATGACATGAACCAAAACTGGCTTCCCTTCCTCACATCCTCGCCTTTATCGTAGTGAAACAGAAAGGGACAGAGGAACCAGATGGGGGGAGGAAAGTGCAAGTCTCTTCTTCTTCCTTTCTCTTCCCTTTTTCCTCTTCCTGCCACTTGCTCTTCATCTTCACCCCCCCCCCCTCCAGCATTCTCTTCCAATCAAGTTGCCTCCTCCTCCTCGTCAAAAAAAATACAAAATGAACAGTGTCTAAATAATGAGTGTGTGAGTGCATTCAGAGGAGGGGGGTTGTTTCTTTGTTGAAGTGGACAGAGGTAATTTGGAAAGAAACCCGGCCAGCCTCTTTCCTCCTCCTGTTCTCTGCTGCCCGTTAGCAGTCGGCTCCTGTGTTGATAGACTGAAGGGGACTTTTTCTTTTGTTGATAAGGAACTTTTCTCTCCCCAAAACGACATCTCCCCCCCCAACATGACGTCTAATTCCAATTTATCCAACATGCGGCGGCTGGTGGAACAACTGAAGCTTGAGGCCAGCGTGGAGAGAATCAAGGTAAACCCCAAAAACATATTATTCATTTATAAAAAATGAGCTTATCTCGATTTGTTTACTGTTGTTATATTTACGCACTAGAATTAAATTCAACGCAGTTAAACACTTCAAACATACAGAAAATCTAATTATGCTCTCTCCCGGCACTTTGATTTTATAGACTACAATAAAAAGAATTCACAAAGTGTAAATGTGTGTTTTGTATTCAGTAATTAGACGCAGTATGCTGTATTGTAATGTGATTTTATGTTGTTTGTTGGTTTTATATATAAATCACTTTAACATCCGACTCTAATTTAACAACAGGAAAAACAGCTGAATAGCCTCCATAAAGGATTTACTATCATTCATTTCTCCTCCTCAAGCATCAAAGATGCTTTTTGTTTTTAATATCTTGTGTTTCTCATTTTCTAAAAAGCCATAAAGTCTGCAGTTACAAATGTTAATACTTGTTTCTCATTTCTAATCAGCTTGTAAAACTGAATCCAATGCAATAATAGATCATCGATAAAGGGAATTGATCTGTTTGAGAGGGTTTGACCTCATGAAGTAATAGCTGTAAAGAAACACCAGCTGGAGGAGCATCGAAACGTTAAGGCGGCGCAGGTCTTATGAATGGTCTTAAATGATCTATAAAGCATCACTTGAGCCAGTAATTGACAGTAATTACCCTTCGGTGACTTGGTGACACCCTGCAGGTGTCCCAGGCGGCTGCCGAGCTCCAGCAGTACTGTCTGCAGAACGCAGGCAAAGACGCCCTGCTGGTCGGCGTGCCCACGGGCAGCAACCCCTTCAGAGAGCCTCGCTCCTGTGCTGTCGTGTGAAGGTCAGCGTCCAAAACAGCAACACACATTATTCCTGTAGGGCAACTCCAAATGAGGTTTAAAATATGTGCTTTTCTTTGCAGAGGAAGAAGTGGCCCTCAGAAGAAATTATGTGTTTGTTTTTTAAAGAAAATCATTTATTTTTCAGTCCTGTATCATAAAGTTAGCTTTTTTTTAAACACATTAAAGGACATTACAGAAACCTGCATCTTCTCTCTGTTTGGAACCTTTTTGAAAGCTGCACAAAGCGTGATCTCTCTGTCCAAACAATGGACAGTGGCAGAATCTAAAAGTGATTATCTATGGATTATACAAAGCGGATGTTTATAGCCGGGCCCCTGAAATTACGCCTTGGAATCTCGCAGCGCTGGAGCTTCCTGATGTTCGGTCTAAGTTGGGAGTCCAGCCAGAGAAAGGAAACGGGGTCTTCCTGTTCTAAACTGCAAAGACGCTCAACAGAGAGCTGCACTTTGCTCAGCTCAACGTTTTCAAATATTTTTTACTTTACAAAATATATATTTACAAGCTGGAGGCTGTGCAGGATTAGAAATGAAACATGAATCACCGGTGTGTGGGGATTTTATACTATGAATCATGTTTTATTCATGAATTTTTAATCGTGTTTGTTTATTTTTATTAATTTAAATATATCCCATCACACTTATATATGTATAGATAAAGACGACTGACCCAGAATCAGTCTACATCAGCCTAAAGGAGGTGTGAGCCAGTCATGAGATGGCTCTCCACTTTGTCACTTCCTTTTCCACCCAGCACTCTGTTCTCGGCCGAGTCTCAATACTTGAAAGCCTCCTTTCCTTACACCCTTTGTTCAAACGAGCTGAAGGCATCAGATGTTCCTCCTTGCATGACGAATAGCAGAAAGAAACTGGATGCAGGTAAAATACCCGTATCTGTGACAGAAACCAGAAAGCAATCTGAAGCTATAACCACATTTCTCACCTTAAATGCGTTCATAACGCACAAAGTTTGACAGAAGAAAGTTTCCACACTAACTGTGCTTTACATAAATTAAAACTTCATTTTCACAGGGAAACTGTGTGATTTCTTTCCCTTAAAAGAGTGACCTGCTTCTCACTTAATATAAAATCACAATCATTAGAGAGGTGTTGGTTTGATCATTATCATTATTATTAAATTATAAAATTGTCAACTCATGCCATCTGCTGGTCGTGTCTCCAGAATTTAAAAAAAAAATATCGCTTCATTCCTCTCAGCCCAGAGGAAGAAGTACTCGGGTACTTTATACTTCAATAAAAGTAGTGTACTAAATGTTATATATGACATGTGGGTGTGATACTATGATGTAAGGTCTTGATCACTGATTAATGTGTAAACAGCATTTTACTGTAATATGTGGATTTGAAGTATTTGCTACTATGTTTTATATGTTTTTTATGTGTTTTCCTTGAAAAACTCAGGATTTGTAATGAATTCCTACAGATGATGCAAAGCAAAACAAAACAGTGGAAAAACGCAACACTTAGTTGTTAAGGATTAATGTTAGTTGCAGCCGTTTTCAACGCTCACATAAAAGTTTATTTTAGTTCCTGCAGGAATCCTTCTGTAACAAGAAGTCCAGATGTCGCAGCGTAGCAGGGATTTCTCCTGGAGGCCCAAACGTGTAAAACAAGTGGTGCGCATGTGCACGTTGGATGGAAAATATGATTCCTTTAACGGGAGTTTGCCGTTAAACCGGCTGTCGTTTCTTTGTCAATGAGTCTTTCCCATGTGTCGCTCCATTCTTATAAAGAAAGCCAGGTACAAAGGTGCAGGAGGAAATAACCCGCCCAGCTTGAATGGAGTCGTATTCCCCTTTAAAGGTGTGGGCGGGGAGTCGAGAGCAGACTTGGGTTTCATTGCCACCCCCCTTTTTTTCTATCCACACACACACACACACACACACACACACACACTTGTGCAGCTCAGTCCAGAGAGACACTTTGGGCTGAGCGTGTGTGTGTGTGTGTGCCTCAAGCTTTCCTGGATGACTATGAGCCTAACTGCCATCAATGAAGGACCACAATGCGACACGGGCGCCATCGGCTCGTCCACGCACTTTTGAAAAGGTCACTGACCTCTGAGGAAGGATCGAGCCACATCTACATCAATGACATGGCCAAGGCGTGCAGACTCCATGTAGGGATACTAACAGGTAAGTTACTAACTTATTGGTTGGAAACGGAGGACGGGGGTCATGACAGACGTCTCAAAGTGACATCAAGTGCTATTTTGAGAGAGAATTTCTGGAATGTTCCTCTCCGGGGAGGTGCGTGGCGTTTAAAAACGGCATCACGTGAGCTCATTCTATTCTGTTTTAGACTGTCGGCACACCTGTTGCCTTCTGGGATATGCAGCTTCAGAGACGGTGCTCGTCCTACCGAGCTGTATATGTACAGCATAGACTTCAGTGTTGGTTAATGATTGAATGGATGTGTCCGAGATGACATCATCGTGTTTGTGTAGATTCACACAGTGTGTGGTAATGGCCGTGTGTCGTTTGGAGCAGTAAAAGTGTGTGTGAGACAGAAAACAGAAAGTGGGCGTGGATGAGAGAAATGTTCTACCTTGTAAGGCTGGCTCACATCATGACTCAGCAGCGTTTCCTCATTAACTCGGTTCATGTGGTGTGTTTTCCCCCCCCCCGCCATCCTTTCATCTCCGCTGTAAACTCCTTATGTGGTCACAAACTGGTTAGAATATTCTAAAAAACATCCGTGCATATGTTTGTTTGTTTGTTGCGTGTGTGTGCGATCGCCCTTTTTTTTCCCCCTTTTCTTTTCTGTTTGTGTTCCTGCCTGCAGCTCTTGTGGCCTTGTGCAAATACTCGCTGGCCGCAGAATGGAATGCGACCGAGGAGTCTGCCAATCGGACCGTGTCCCTCTGTCATCATCACCACGGCAACGGGGACAATTGCACAGGTAGATATGGACAAGGATAAGTAGTTCTGCCTTGTGGTTTTAAGGCGGAGAATTTTAATTGGAAGACGGACAAAGCACAGATAGATGAATATAAAGAACACATAAACGTAGTGAAACGCTTAGCGGGGGGAAGATATGAGGCAGTTAATTGAGCTCCAGTCTGCTCACGTCAATTAACAGACGTGAGCAGACTGGTAAATATGGTTCTCTTCCCCTGCAGAAAAAGATCAGGGAGTGTATTTGTTCTAAAAAAACAACCAATTGTACACATTATTTTTTGTCCGGAAAATGTACCTCATCAAAGGAGAGAAATATAGTTTAATCATTAAAAAAAATACATTCTTCTTTCTTGAAGATGGATTCCACGCTCATGCTAATGATGAAGCTACAAGCAGCGGGGGTCTTTTTACAGCAGTATGTTTCTGATCAAATAAATGAGACATAATACGTTATTTTGTTACTACAAACTTAGTTTCTGAGCTTTTCCTTTGAACTTTTGCAACTGGATGTTGCCTTTTTTTCTGAAACTGTGCTCTGGCGTTTCAGCCGACAGCCCGAGGCGCTCTGATTGATGGCGGTGTTCTTTTACAAGCTCAATTTCAAGGATAATGGGCTGTAAAGATAGCGGCAGTGTAACATCGAGGGTCAGGAGTTCAGTGTTATGGCGGCCGCGTTAAGGTGTGTTTAGTGGAGCGAGTTGGGAGTTGTTGGAATTGTTTTGTAACTTTATCCCATCGTAGCATTTTTTTTCTTTCAGCCAGGAATTGTAATAAGTGAGATACGCGGTCGTGTCACTACTTTTCCAGGCACTGATTCTCTCCGGATCATATTGCAAACAGTCTATTTATACCACTGAGTCATGCCACAAGTCGAAGGAGCGAGCTGACCAAACGTGACACGCTGACAGAAATAGTTTGACATTTAAAATAAGCTAAGAAGGCGAATAAGCCACTATATCATTAGTTCGTATAAAGCGTTTTGCAGATGATGAAGTGCTGTTTGAACACGATTATTCTGAGAGTAATTTGAAGTTTCATCCAGCAGACACCAAAGATACAGACCAATGGACCGGCCACTTCTCCAAATGTCCCGAGGAGCTCACCAACTACTGCATCCACGGGGAATGTCGTTACATCAGAGAACAGAAGGCACCGTCCTGCAGGTGAGCGACAAAAAGGCGGGGATGATGGTTGTCGCTCGACTTTTTCCGGAAAAAATGAATGTGGGCTAAGTCATGTTTATTTTTCTGTCTTCGTCTCAGGTGTCAAAGGGGTTACATCGGAGCCAGGTGTGAATATCTGGACCTGGACTGGCGGATAGGAGAGAGGCGTCAAATCATAATCGCCTGCGTCATCGCTGGGCTGGTTTTCCTCATTCTCGTCATCATGTTCATCTTCTTTTGTTCACAGTAAGTAAAACTATTTGACTTACCAAAGGAGGAGGTTTTTTTGGGGCTGTCTGGCTGAACATTGGATGAGAAGATTCGGTCTCCTCATCTAACTCGCGACAAGAAAGCAAGTGTTTCAAAACGGGAGCTAACAAATGCTAACGTGTTCGCGTCTTCTGTCAGTCGTAGGTGCAGGTCGTGTTGGCGGAGGGGAAGACGGAGGGAGGAACCGAGGAACGGCATCGAGAAGCTCCGCATGATGGACGCCGGGGCGACGCACGAGACCTCGACGGCGGACTCGACCGTGTGAGAAGCGAGCGCCACCGGCGAGTCTGGCGTTTGTTTAGACACGAGGGATCGGGGTCCTTGGCGGGGACAGCTGCTGCCTTTTGTCTCACGGTGACAGTCAGTGTGCTCAAGGTGGTCCTGAGGCCGGCTCAGAGGAGGACGGACATTTAAGGCTGTGCTTGAAGGGGGAGCGTCGTCTGAATGTTGTGATGAAGCTTCAGAACAAAGAAGGGGATAAACACAGCTTGGATTTGAGCGTTTTTGTCCCCGCCCCTCAAGTGCTGTAGAGCAACAGGCGCTGCTGACTGCACGCTGCCAATATCAGCTGTTGCTATGTTGGAAAAAAAAAAGCTGGCAGCCGGTGATAACAGTTGATCTGGTTATTAGTCTTCGTGGGAGACTGAAAACCGAGAGGAGAGGACCGTGTGAAGACACTGCACTCCATTGTCTCTTGAAAGAAAATAATGAAATGTGCAATATTGAAAGAACCAGCAGCGGCAAATTCATGAGGATGCTGTTTCTTTGTGTCTTATTTATACCTCCGTCCACAGCGTCTCCGCGTGAACTCGCACAGAATATTGTTACATTGGAAATGCAAGAGGAGCCTTCCACATACGGGGCTGCACTTCTGGACTCCCGAGGTCCGAGGAGGACAAAGAGAACTTGTGCTGGAGGCCTTTTTTTTTTTTTTTTTTTTTTTTAAACTGTATATTTGGAGCTCCAGGGGCAGAACAGCCGGGCCTGTGTGTGGACGCTGGTCTGAGGTGAAAGTGCTCCTGTGTGTGAGACAGACTGTCTGCCTTTCACCGCGTCCTTTCAAACGTGCATCCGTATGCCAGAGAGTCTACGTCCGTCTATATCGCCGCCTATCAACAAACGTGTCTACTGTATATGTGCCGTCCATTTTAAAAAACCACGTCAACAAAAACGCTGCAACCCTCACTCATGCAGCAATAATGCTCCCCCTTCATATGTAATCGTATTTTGGTCACGGTGTTGTCGCGTTGCCATGGTGCCGTGTTAGCAGCCGGATTGTCATCGCAGGAGCCAACAAATTCCAGTGCCAGGGTGTGAACACAATGCAGTATCGTCCTGTGACATAATGCGTTGGCACCAAGGGAATTCTCTGGTATCTGATCACCCTTCATGGTTCCAGCAAGGGCCCTCGACCCAACACGGGAAGATTTATACACATGAGATTGATAGCATCATAAAGGGGGGGAAAAAAAGCTGCCTTTATTCATATTACGCGTACTGTGTGAAGCGAGATGCTGTCATTTAAAGGAACAGTTTGACGTATCAGGAAATTAGTTTCTGATATTGAAGATACGCTGGCCTGTATATTAATATTTGACATATGATACCGACTTTCAGCAAGAAAAGGGAATAAATGAATTTCCCAAAAGGTCAAACTTCCCCATCATGTTTATCTTCCAGCCAATGCACCTGCTGGCTGCTGATTTATTTGTCAGGGTTTTAGTGTCAGCTTTTTGCAAAGCAGTGCGGCTGTATTTTATGAATCCTATGAAGGGAAGAAAAAAAAGGCTGCGTTTGTTTTGCAGGGTGCCAATTTGGGTCCGTTTCACAGAGGCAGAGACTTGATTGATGTGTCTGGCTTCTGTTCACAAATATCCAAAATACGTACAAAGGCAGCATTGAAATGTAGGGAGAGGATAGATTAAAGTGCACGAAGCAATAAAAACATTTTCCTCACAATGGCTGAACACCAGCGTACAGCGTTTTTTTTTTTTTTTTGCACTCAAGGAAGACTATTCAATGTTTATAATGAAGGTGTCGGGATCTTTGGCCTAATTTCAACTCTCTTCAAAGGGGCGGCAGCTGAAGAATGCCAGAGTTTCTACAGGAGGGGTGTGACCGCTGGCTGACAAGGAGGACAGATACCAACCAAACTAGTGCTGGATGTTTGATTTGGAGCGGAGACGCAGTCAAATAT
Source organism: Chelidonichthys spinosus (assembly GCA_029853015.1). Lineage (NCBI taxonomy): Eukaryota > Metazoa > Chordata > Actinopteri > Perciformes > Triglidae > Chelidonichthys > Chelidonichthys spinosus. Next base: position 19,132,051 of record CM056840.1, read on the forward strand.
ATTTAAAAAAAAATAAAAATAATATATATATATATATATATATATATATATAAAAAAGCCTGGAAGGGGTGTCCAGACAAAACCAAGACCATGGCAAGGTGAAACAGAGACACGACCATGACTTAGAGGGGTTAAGACCAAGACCAAGAGCAAGACCATGGCAAGGTGAAACAGAGACAAGACCATGACTTAGAGGGGTTAAGACCAAGACCAAGACCATGGCAGGGTGAAACAGAGACACGACCATGACTTAGAGGGTTTAAGACCAAGGTAGGGTGAAACAGAGACAAGACCATGACTTAGAGGGGTTCAGACCAAGACCAAGACCATGGCAGGGTGAAACAGAGACAAGACCATGACTTAGAGGGGTTAAGACCAAGACCAAGACCATGGCAAGGTGAAACAGAGACAAGACCATGACTTAGAGGGGTTAAGACCAAGACCAAGACCATGCCACTGTGAAAGAGAGACAAGACCATGACTTAGAGGGGTTAAGACCAAGACCAAGACCATGGCAGGGTGAAACAGAGACAAGACCATGACTTAGAGGGGTTAAGACCAAGACCAAGACCGTGCCACTGTGGAACAGAGCCAAGATCATGACTTAGAGGGGTTAAGACCAAGACCAAGACCATGGCAAGGTGAAACAGAGACAAGACCATGACTTAGAGGGGTTAAGACCAAGACCATGGCAGGGTGAAACAGAGACAAGACCATGACTTAGACAGGTTAAGACCAAGACCAAGACCATGGCAGGGTGAAACAGAGCCAAGACCATGACTTAGAGGGGTTAAGACCAAGACCAAGACCATGGCAGGGTGAAACAGAGACAAGACCATGACTTAGAGGGGTTAAGACCAAGACCAAGACCATGCCACTGTGAAAGAGAGACAAGACCATGACTTAGAGGGGTTAAGACCAAGACCAAGACCATGCCACTGTGAAAGAGAGACAAGACCATGACTTAGAGGCGTTAAGACCAAGACCAAGAGCAAGACCATGGCATGGTGAAACAGAGACAAGACCATGACTTAGAGGGTTTAAGACCAAGACCAAGACCATGGCAGGGTGAAACAGAGCCAAGACCATGACTTAGAGGGGTTAAGACCAAGACCAAGACCATGCCACTGTGGAACAGAGCCAAGATCATGACTTAGAGGGGTTAAGACCAAGACCAAGACCATGGCAAGGTGAAACAGAGACAAGACCATGACTTAGAGGGGTTAAGACCAAGACCATGGCAGGGTGAAACAGAGACAAGACCATGACTTAGACAGGTTAAGACCAAGACCAAGACCAAGACCATGGCAGGGTGAAACAGAGCCAAGACCATGACTTAGAGGGGTTAAGACCAAGACCAAGACCATGGCAGGGTGAAACAGAGACAAGACCATGACTTAGAGGGGTTAAGACCAAGACCAAGACCATGCCACTGTGAAAGAGAGACAAGACCATGACTTAGAGGGGTTAAGACCAAGACCAAGACCATGCCACTGTGAAAGAGAGACAAGACCATGACTTAGAGGCGTTAAGACCAAGACCAAGACCATGGCATGGTGAAACAGAGACAAGACCATGACTTAGAGGGTTTAAGACCAAGACCATGGCAGGGTGAAACAGAGACACGACCATGACTTAGACAGGTTAAGACCAAGACCAAGGTAGGGTGAAACAGAGACAAGACCATGACTTAGAGGGGTTAAGACCAAGACCATGCCACTGTGAAAGAGAGACAAGACCATGACTTAGAGGCGTTAAGACCAAGACCAAGAGCAAGACCATGGCATGGTGAAACAGAGACAAGACCATGACTTAGAGGGTTTAAGACCAAGACCAAGACCATGGCAGGGTGAAACAGAGACAAGACCATGACTTAGACAGGTTAAGACCAAGACCATGGCAGGGCGAAACAGAGCCAAGACCATGACTTAGAGGGGTTAAGATCAAGACCAAGACCAAGACTACGGCAGGGTGAAACCCACAGAGAACCAAAGAAGATCTCCCTTAATTCACTTGTGTTTGTTTTTCATGAGAAATGTCTTGATGAAATACTGAAAATGCTGTCAGCACAGGATGTTTGTGGTCTTCGCCGCCCCCCCTTGTCTGAAACTGAGACGAGATCAAGTAAAAAATGTGGTCGGTTCCAAGACAAAATCTTTAAAACATGGCCTCGAAACCAGGGTGAATTTCGAGACCACGAAGGTGGATCTGGAGACCAGGGTGGCTATGGATTATCATCGGATAGCGTGTTCACAGCGAATGCCTGCAGCGCCGTCTGTTCTCCAGGCTGGTTTGAACACTGGAGGTCAGCAGAACACCCATCACAGCCTCTAAAAAACAAAGGAAACGGAACGGAACAAAGACTTTTACTTGACTTATTGCCAGTCGATGTGCAATAACTCCTACTGCACTATAGAAGCCAGAGGGAAACGTTGTACTTTTCACTCTGCTACATGTAGTTCTGATTTCTTTGCTGAGTAAAGTCCACAGAAACCTAAGATTAGCATATAAATATAGCTGGATGGCCCGTAATATGATCTGGCATCCTCCCTCTCTACATGTCTCCACTTCCTGGCATTAGCTCAAGACCATCTCCAGATGAAATGATCAGGAAATGAGGCTGAATGGCACGTAGCTGTGGGTGGAACATAAACCAGTTAAAGCAGAGGTATATCTTTTCTCCCGGGTGCAGCACCTCACGGAGGATCTGACGATTTGTGATGTATAAGCTAACGAATTCATGTTCAGTGAAAGAAGTGTTACGCATTTCATTTAGATGTTCGTTTTCTTTCCCCTGCGAGAAATCAAGATAAAGAGGCCAAAACACATCAGTATGGATGCGGTCCGTGCCCCGCTGACTTATCGCCGTCCGTCTTATCAAACACATCTATGAAGCGTCTTATCTTGTGTATTTCTTTGAGCTCTTATTCTTTCATCTACGTTTTTTTTTATTATCTGTAACACAAGAAATATATGCAAATGTAAGTTTCCTTGTTGCTACGTTTCAGGGTTTTTGAGAATATTTAAAGGGAAGGTTAGCTCAAAATGCATACAGATACCTGAAAAGTCTACTTACCGGTGAGTACAGCAAAGCAGCTAATTAGTACCGCGTGTTCCCGGCCATATCTCTATTTCTGAGACCGTGTTTATTAATAGCTTGGTGTGATTATAAAGCTGCCTGGCTGAGCACACATTAAGACAGTCGGCTCTCATTATCCATTAATTGATCTGCAGAAATATTTTATTTATTAATTTATCAGTGCAGCGGTGTAAAGTTGCTCATTAAAATGACACGTAGCCTACTCGCCACAGCTAATTATTTATTACTCATTTATTTTCTATCTGAAATTATTCATATTAAAAAAACAGCCCAGTTTTCGAACTCACCTCCACCTCCGAGTTCAACTCTACAAATGGAACATCCTTCCAACGGTGGAGCTTTGAAGGTGCAGTGTGTAGCCACCTCTCCTACGCCATACGATCAATTAATCATCAGTTAGAGCAAGAATAAGCAAAAGTCAACCAAACTGATGGAATTCTTCACTTCTTACCGGCAGTTTCTGGGTTCGCTTCGACAGTTTTCTTTATCGACCCAAATCCAAAGTGGCAGAAACGATGAAAACGACTGATTGGTCCTTCTTGGTCAAATCCTCCAGGGGGGGGGGCGTCCCATTTCCGCTATCGGAAAAGTTATCTAATAAGTTTACAATACAAGCGAAGAGAACAAAAGGACGTTTTTGAATGGCGTTGAACCCCACAGCTATAAGCTGTAGTAAGACACTGTAAATTCTTCACCACAAGCAGGCAGAATGATTGAATTAGCAGCTACACCAAAGAGACGTCCAATCAAAAAAGTCGGGCCGGATAAAACAATTGGATCGTCTGTCTGTCAACGCTTACTTCCTGGTTGCATGAGCTCGTTGAATGAAGGGGGCGGGACCTTTATCCAAATGACCTACTCTGCCTTTAAGTGTATATATTTGACCAAAAAGTCACTTAGACTTGTATGTGGAGGAGCTCTCTCTCTCCCCCTCCCACACTCTCTCTCCGTCTCTCACCCCCTCCAACCCTTGTGCCTCTCTATTTACGCCCTGCTGCTTCAGCTGGTCGCTGGAGGATGGAGAGGCTGAGACGCTCAGAGGAGCGAAAGATGTGAGCGCAGCACAGATGAAGAGGCTCACACAGTTTGGTTTCGACTCACAGATAGAAAAAGCGGACTAAATGGACGCTGGAGGCTGAGGAACCGGATTTGGATCCAGGCAGGACTTTTTTTTTGGAAACACCTCCTGGGGGATTAAAGTTGTTGTTTTTTTTTAAATGTCTGGAGACACTAACAACGAAGACTCGGCGGGGATCATGTGTATTTCCAACACCACCAACGGATCCGACGGGGACACCCTCCACCTGTCGGACCTCAACAAGACCGATTTCGGGGGAGACGGCGCCGCCGTTGTGAGGATTATAATCTCCGTCATTTACTCGCTGGTGTGCGCGCTCGGCTTGGTCGGGAACCTGCTGGTCCTGTACCTGATGAAGTCCAAGCAGGTGTGGAGGAAGTCCAACACCAACCTCTTCGTCACTTGCCTGGCGCTGACGGACTTCCAGTTCGTGCTGACGCTGCCCTTCTGGGCGGTGGAGAACGCGCTGGACTTCACGTGGCTCTTCGGCAAGGCGATGTGCAAGATCGTGTCCTACGTGACGGCCATGAACATGTACGCCAGCGTCTTCTTCCTGACGGCGATGAGCGTGGCGCGCTACTGGTCGCTCGCGTCCGCGCTCAGGGGAAGGAGGCGGCGGCCGCGCTGCTGCTCCGCGCGCTGCATGAGCGCCTTCATCTGGTTCACCGCGGTGTCCGCCGCGCTGCCGCACGCGGTCTTCTCCACCACGGTGACGGTGTCCAGCGAGGATCTGTGCCTCGTCAAGTTCCCGGAGAGCAACGGGAACGCGCAGTTCTGGCTGGGGCTGTACCACTCGCAGAAGGTGCTGCTGGGCTTCGTGTTGCCGCTGGGCATCATCTCCGCGTGCTACCTGCTCCTTTTACGCGCCATCACATCCAAAAACATCAACACCTCGAGCGCAAAGCGGCGCGCCAAGGTCACCAAGTCCGTCACCATAGTGGTGCTGTCCTTTTTCCTGTGCTGGCTGCCCAACCAGGCGCTGACCGCCTGGGGCATCCTCATCAAACTCAACGTGGTGCACTTCAGCTACGAGTACTACACCACGCAGGTGTTCGTGTTCCCCGTGTCCGTGTGCCTGGCGCACTCCAACAGCTGCCTCAACCCCATCCTGTACTGCCTGATGAGGCGCGAGTTCAGGAAGGCGCTGGTCAAACTCTTCCGGCGGATGACCTCGTCGACAATCAGGCCGTTCACGGCCAACACGAAGCCGGGGATGGACGAGGAAGCGGGGCGCGTGCTGGTCCCGGTCAGGGCGCGCGTGGAGCCGGCTGTTGTGTTCTACCCTCCGGGGGCTGTTATGTAGCCATGGACAAAAAAATAACAGGCTTATTTTTTTTAAAGTGCCACATGAATATTTGTTTTGGCTTATGTGGATGGACTCATATTCAAGAACTCAAGGTTAGTAGTTCCACACACACTGAGGAGTGAAATGCTCAGTAAAATCCATGAGTCACACATGGGCATGGTGAAATGTAAAGAAAGAGCCCGTGATGTACTGTACTGGCCGGGCATGGCCAAACAGATAGAGGAAGTTGTGGCTCAGTGTGCAGTATGTAACACACACAAGAACAATAATCCAAAAGAACCACTCATGTCACATCCAGTGCCTGAGAGAGCATGGGCAAAGATAGGTGTGGATTTGTTTCACTTCAATGATGCAGAGTTTTTACTGTGTGTGGATTATTTTTCAAAGTTTCCAGAGCTAGTCAAACTGAGTGGAACCTCAAGCAAACATATCATCATTGGACTCAAGTCGATGTTTGCAAGGCATGGAGTGCCGGACGAGTTATTCTCAGACAATGGCAGACAGCTGGTGAGCCAGGAGATGAAGGATTTCAGCGCCGAGTGGGGTTTCAGACACACCACCTCCAGTCCGACTTTTCCACAGTCAAATGGGCAAGTCGAGAGGGCTGTCCAGACGGTCAAGAACCTGCTGAGAAAAGCACAGGACAGCGCAGGTGACCCCTACTTCGCCCTGCTGGAATACCGAAATACACCACTGAGCGGGGTTGGTCTCTCACCTGCTCAAATGCTCATGGGGAGACGGCTCAAATCAAAGTTGCCTGTGACAAAGACATTATTGCAGCCAGCTGTCTACAAAAATGCCAGGAGTGACCTTGTACAGAGGCAGAAAAAACAGAAACAATACTTTGACCATGGAACCAGGGCACTGCCGGATCTCAGAGATGGAGAAAATGTGAGGATTAGGCAAGGCAGCAAGTGGGAACCAGCCACTGTGGTAAAGAAACACAACCTGCCAAGATCCTACATAGTGGAAACTCCAAGTGGACAAGTGTACAGGAGGAATCGCAGACACCTGCTCAAAACAAAAGAGACTTCATTCCCAGGGATTGTTGACACTTCATCAGAGCAGTCATGTCATGTCCCACACGACACTTTGCCAAGTGTTGATTCACCTGGTCCTACTCCAGACTGTTCCACTGCACCACCAAGTCCAAAAGTGGTGACTGACAATACTGCAAACAGCCCTGTAAAAACAACACGCTGTGGAAGGCCTGTGAGAGTGCCTCAGCGTTATTTAGTCTAACCAGAACAGGCTGACTTAAGAACTGATATGGGTTTGATTCAATGTTTGATTTAAGGTTTGTGTGAAAAAAAAAAGACATATATTCACACAGTGTTATACACATTGAGCTGTTGTGTAACGAGTTTAATCTTTTCCATTTCAGTCATGACTTTAAGGCACATATGTTTTGTTACACTTGAAATACATACAGTTATGTCAAGTAATTTGTTTTGCTGATGTGCAAGAAAATAAGAAATTTTATTAAGCAATCTGATCAGTAATCGGATGGTAATTTTGGTTGGATGTTGAGTCTAATTACGACTATATTATGTTTTACAGTGCTTTTGATGAACAAGGTTGAAGATAACATTACCTGTTTTTTCATAACTGTTGTGTTACTATTCCAAAGTGGCAGAAACGATGAAAACGACTGATTGGTCCTTCTTGGTCAAATCCTCCAGGGGGGGGGGCGTCCCATTTCCGCTATCGGAAAAGTTATCTAATAAGTTTACAATACAAGCGAAGAGAACAAAAGGACGTTTTTGAATGGCGTTGAACCCCACAGCTATAAGCTGTAGTAACACACTGTAAATTCTTCACCACAAGCAGGCAGAATGATTGAATTAGCAGCTACACCAAAGAGACGTCCAATCAAAAAAGTCGGGCCGGATAAAACAATTGGATCGTCTGTCTGTCAACGCTTACTTCCTGGTTGCATGAGCTCGTTGAATGAAGGGGGCGGGACCTTTATCCAAATGACCTACTCTGCCTTTAAGTGTATATATTTGACCAAAAAGTCACTTAGACTTGTATGTGGAGGAGCTCTCTCTCTCCCCCTCCCACCCTCTCTCTCTGTCTCTCACCCCCTCCAACCCTTGTGCCTCTCTATTTACGCCCTGCTGCTTCAGCTGGTCGCTGGAGGATGGAGAGGCTGAGACGCTCAGAGGAGCGAAAGATGTGAGCGCAGCACAGATGAAGAGGCTCACACAGTTTGGTTTCGACTCACAGATAGAAAAAGCGGACTAAATGGACGCTGGAGGCTGAGGAACCGGATTTGGATCCAGGCAGGACTTTTTTTTTGGAAACACCTCCTGGGGGATTAAAGTTGTTGTTTTTTTTTAAATGTCTGGAGACACTAACAACGAAGACTCGGCGGGGATCATGTGTATTTCCAACACCACCAACGGATCCGACGGGGACACCCTCCACCTGTCGGACCTCAACAAGACCGATTTCGGGGGAGACGGCGCCGCCGTTGTGAGGATTATAATCTCCGTCATTTACTCGCTGGTGTGCGCGCTCGGCTTGGTCGGGAACCTGCTGGTCCTGTACCTGATGAAGTCCAAGCAGGTGTGGAGGAAGTCCAACACCAACCTCTTCGTCACTTGCCTGGCGCTGACGGACTTCCAGTTCGTGCTGACGCTGCCCTTCTGGGCGGTGGAGAACGCGCTGGACTTCACGTGGCTCTTCGGCAAGGCGATGTGCAAGATCGTGTCCTACGTGACGGCCATGAACATGTACGCCAGCGTCTTCTTCCTGACGGCGATGAGCGTGGCGCGCTACTGGTCGCTCGCGTCCGCGCTCAGGGGAAGGAGGCGGCGGCCGCGCTGCTGCTCCGCGCGCTGCATGAGCGCCTTCATCTGGTTCACCGCGGTGTCCGCCGCGCTGCCGCACGCGGTCTTCTCCACCACGGTGACGGTGTCCAGCGAGGATCTGTGCCTCGTCAAGTTCCCGGAGAGCAACGGGAACGCGCAGTTCTGGCTGGGGCTGTACCACTCGCAGAAGGTGCTGCTGGGCTTCGTGTTGCCGCTGGGCATCATCTCCGCGTGCTACCTGCTCCTTTTACGCGCCATCACATCCAAAAACATCAACACCTCGAGCGCAAAGCGGCGCGCCAAGGTCACCAAGTCCGTCACCATAGTGGTGCTGTCCTTTTTCCTGTGCTGGCTGCCCAACCAGGCGCTGACCGCCTGGGGCATCCTCATCAAACTCAACGTGGTGCACTTCAGCTACGAGTACTACACCACGCAGGTGTTCGTGTTCCCCGTGTCCGTGTGCCTGGCGCACTCCAACAGCTGCCTCAACCCCATCCTGTACTGCCTGATGAGGCGCGAGTTCAGGAAGGCGCTGGTCAAACTCTTCCGGCGGATGACCTCGTCGACAATCAGGCCGTTCACGGCCAACACGAAGCCGGGGATGGACGAGGAAGCGGGGCGCGTGCTGGTCCCGGTCAGGGCGCGCGTGGAGCCGGCTGTTGTGTTCTACCCTCCGGGGGCTGTTATGTAGCCATGGACAAAAAAATAACAGGCTTATTTTTTTTAAAGTGCCACATGAATATTTGTTTTGTAAATGTCTCCTTCATCCGCGTGTATTGCTCCGCCAGAAAAAGAAGAACCTGCATCTTAAATGCATCCTTTTTGTATTTTGCTAGAGACATTTCTCTCTCTCTCGTGCTACAAAGTCAAGAAAGAAGACATGCAGTATTTTGAATGTGCTAATGTCTGTGCAAAAATAAATAAATAAATAAAAGTGAAGTGCATCTTCTCTTTATTCTGGTGCTCCTCTGAGGATGAACCACTGAGCCGCACACAGAGGAGCACCCAATTTAAATCTGGTATCCGTGTTACTCCATATGGAGTTCAGGCATCAGAATCTGTATGGAGAGAAAAGTTGCGATGCAGGGTCATATTCTGTCTTTAAATAACATTGCATTCATGTTAATTAATTAACAATCAGGGAGTTATTTAAGGGAACTTGCATTTTTGTTTCCCATAATTGAAAAATTCCTATTAAAACTCTTTGATCTGAAAATCATCAGTTCCTTGTCCAAAAAAAAAAAAAGAAAAAGCATAAAAAAGTGGAAATGCAAGCTAAGATAACGCTTCATTTTACCACAACGGAGAAATCTTCAACTTCACGGAGTGTTATTTTTAAATCACTTAATTAAGAGTCTCTGCATGAATCAACCCATCAATAATTACTTCCTTGAGCTTCATTAATCTTGATTTAATGGATCCATTAAGAGCACAGTAAATGTGGTCATGTTGTTGTCAGGGGGGGGGGGTCATTCCTCTTGTGTTCCCTTTGTAAATAACATTGATTATACTTTCAAATATGGCCTTTAAATAAAGCAGAGTTTTACATCAGATAATCTCAGAGATGGAGAACTGAGTTGACCTTTACAAGTCAAATGTCAATGCAGTATGTAGGCGTTTAAATGGGGCACTAATAACTGCCAGATTTAATAGAAAGTGCAGTATTCAATTAAAGCTCTAGATTCAGCACAGCGTCTTATTTAACAAAATAATGTGATGGAACATTTTCCGTTCTCCTCCAGCTGCTTCTCTGACAGATCGGACAGAGCTGGGGGGGGGGGGTCCGTTTTCTAACTAAGCAGCAAGCACAATAATTACACATACCGACATGCTAATCTAGTGTCATCATAAATAAATGGCTGATTAAATCTGTCATCATGTCAGAGCGGGAGGGATCTCAGACCGCGCAGAGAACGGGGAAAAGTAAAAATGCATCGCGTGAAAACAGGTTTGTTATTCACAGTCGTTGTACGACTTCTATAAGTGAACAAGACCAAAGCCTGGAGGTATACAGAGAAATAATGATGACTCTAGTTCTTTCATCCTGCGTTCTGGTATAGAAGCAGCAGTACTACAGTGATACAGTAATACTACAGTGTACAAATACTGTGCTGCTGAAGAATAATCCGCTCCTCAAGGGGAAGGAGAACCGTCGCATAAGGAAAATGCAAGATCTGGTAAATAAAGAATCTGTATTTATTAAAATAACACCATTAGAAACTTTTGTGTAAATCAGAGTCAGTCCACGTGTCTGATGAAGAGGGCGATGAAGATGCAGCCGAACAGCGACACGGTCGAGGCCGAGATGACCACCACGATTACACTTCCTGCCATGTTGACCAGAGCGCCGAGACCCGCGCCCACCAGGATCTGAGCCAGCTGGACCATGCAGGTGAGGGCCGCGCAGTCCACCCCCGAGCCCCGCTGGCTTTTAGAGTTCCCTCGCTGCTTCAGGAGTTCCTGGAGGAGGAGGAAGGGGGGAGGAGCAGGAGGAGAAGGAGGAGGGGAGGGGGAGGAGGTGGAGGAGCAGCAGGCAAAGAACAGGGTGGAGATGAGGAGAAGGAGTAGGAGGAAGAAGAGGAGGAGGGGGTGATGGAGGAGCAGGAGGAGGGGAGGGGGAGGAGGAGAAGGAGGGGGTGATGGAGGAGCAGGAGGAGGGGGGGGTGGGGGAGGAAGAGGAGGAGGATGAGCAGCAGGGGGAGGAGCAGGAGAAGGAGGAGGGGGAGGAGGAGGGAGATGAGGAGGAGGAAGATGAGGAGGAGAAGGAGGGGATGGAGGTGGAGGAAGAAGAGGAGCAGGATGAACAGGAGGAGGAGGAGGAGGAAGAGAAGCAGGACAAGCAGGAGGAGGGGATGGAGGAGGAGCAGGAGGGGATGGAGGTGGAGGAGGAGGAACAAGAGGAGCAGGAGGAGGAAGTGGAGGAGGAGGAAGAAGAGGAGGAGCAGCAGGGGATGGGGGTGGAGGAGGATGAGCAGGAGGAGGAGGAAGAAGACGAGGAGGAGCAGGAGGGGATGGAGTTGGAGGAGGAGGAAGAAGAGGAACAGGAGGAGTAGGAGGAGGAGCAGGAGGGGATGGAGGTGGAGGAAGAAGAGGAGGAGGAGGAGGGGATAGAGTTGGAGGAGGAAGAAGAGGTACAGGAGGAGTAGGAGGAGGTGGAGGAGCAGGAGGGGATAGAGTTGGAGGAGGAGGAGGAAGAAGAGGAGGAGGAGGAGTAGGAGGAGGAGGGGATGGAGGTGTAGGAAGAAGAGGAGGAGGAGGAGGGGATAGAGTTGGAGGAGGAGGAAGAAGAGGAGGAGGAGGAGTAGGAGGAGGTGGAGGAGCAGGAGGGGATAGAGTTGGAGGAGGAGGAAGAAGAGGAACAGGAGGAATAGGAGGAGGTGGAGGAGGAGGGGATAGAGAGCAGTATTTAATGTGATTGATTTTCTGCATCATGAGTGGTTTTCAGACACCAGTCAATAAGAGGAAGTCTCTCTGGACCAGCTGGAGTACCTCCTCCTCCCGCTGGTACTCTGCTATCAGGTTGAAGGGGATGGTGTAGAGCGTGCTGGACATGACGCCGAAGACGCTGCAGAGGATGAGCGTGGCGATGACGTTGGGGAAGAGACCGATCAGGCTGGTGCCCATGCCGAACACAAAGTAGCCCACGAAGTATAATCCCTTCAGGCCGATGTACGGCAGGAGGAAACGCTGCACGTCTGAAAACACATGACGTTATCAATGGTGCACGTCTGATTGGATGGGCTGCTTCATTTCAGAGCAGCAATGTAAGGTGAACAAAAAGAAAGAATTTAAAAAAGACTCTGTCAGCATGAGCTATGAATACGGCCAATTTCACACCCAGAGACGCCCTGAAGACAGCGCTCTATTATCTGGCTGCGTTTTGCATGCAGCACATTATCTCACTCCCTTTTCACACATCATTGTCAATTTGGGATCTGAATGAAAACAGCGAGCGAATGAGGAGCACAATACGAACGGGGAAGCTTATGATGGAAGTGAAGATGCTAATGGATGCTGAGACACACACACACACACACGTTCATACTTACAGGAGTAGAGAGCAGAGGACACAGCGTTGATGCACAGCCCCCAGCAGCCCACCTCCACTCCTCTCTCATAAACGGCGTAGGATGTGGAGTTATGGTCTGCGTACGGATTCCCATTGTACACAATCTGAAACAAACAAACAAGAGGAACAGCTTGACGACGGTGTCCGCCCTCGTTTATACACGACTTCACAACCTTTTACTTGCCGTTCAGCAGGAAGCTGTTCATTTCTCATGCCCAGTTTAACATGATGGTGCAACGGGTGTTAATGAGTCCTGGCCTTGGGTCAGCATTTAAACTAATTAACGGAGCGTGGAAGTAAAAACACGCAACGCCTGGCATCGACTAATTGGTCTAGTATTTCTTTTATTGATGAAATGTCAAAGCAGTGTGAATGTGCTATATCAAATACACATTATTCTTATGATCTATAGGTCCTGAGAAACGTTATTTCATTCCACTGTGTACCGTGTCTGTAGATGGAATGACAAACTAATCTGATTTGATGTCTTCAAGTTGCAGATTTTGACAAAAACCGCAAGAAATATTCAGTTTACTCTGGTATAAAACAGAATCGTGAATCTTAACATCTGAGGAGCTCAAAGCAGAGAATCATTATTTTTTATGCATGACTTTGAAGATGAATATATATGACATATGAAGGATTCTGCTAGAAAAACTTTCTTTACTAAAGGAACTCTAAATGTTGAGAAAGATTTTTTTTTTTCTTGCTTTCATAAGAATCTGATTGGGTCTGAATGCTGATTAGAGTCGGACATGACCTAATGGCTGCAATTAAGTTGACTACACCAGAATGAGACACACTGGGGGGGTTGACTGCACACGTGAAATGAGAATACCTGTCCCATAAAATCAGTGAAGAAGAGCATGTTGCAGAGGAAGGCCGTCCACCCCAGCAGGTGGCTGACACACAGGTAGCGGTAATGGCTTGGCATGTTGATGATGGCTTTCATCATCGACCTGAACGTCAACCTCTTCTGGTCCTGCAGACAACAACACACACACACACACACACACACGACCATCAGAGCCATAAAAAAGATTTCGTTACTCTTAGATGTCATTGCTTTGCGTGTAAGGGCTGACGATGACGAGACACAAAAGGGCAGATGATGAAATCACGACAATGATGAAAACTTAAAAAGGCATCAAATAAAGTATGATCTAATATACATGCTGCAATAATACATCGCAACCTTTTAAGTTCATAAATGAGAGGAACAAATCACGCTGCCATCAGTAATAATAAAATTATAAAAGGAGATAATTCACCATAGACAATCACTGTATATGGTCACTAATAGATATACAAGATAGATATTGAGGCAAACGCAAGAAATGTCAGCGATTAGTCATCGAGGCTACAAAAGTTGAGGATGACAGATTCCTCTGATTAATCCTTCCTTTCGTCGACTCAGTGTGTGTTTGACGAATTGATTGATGTTCAGAGTTTCAAAAGAGCATTCATCAATGACAGACACATAATGCAGGAAATCGTTTCACACAGAAAAGTTTTGTTCCGTTAGCAAGGTCATAGCCGTACATCACCATGAAAGGAATTCTGCATCTCCAGAGAGTTTATTCCATACCATCTCCTTGTTCGGCTGCTTGGCGCTGGAGGTCACCGAGTTGGCCTCCCCGAGAGCGGAGAACGACCTGGGCCTGAGCTCCGGGACGGACGCGGCGCCCGCGGGCGAGACCGCCTCTTTAGCCAGCGCTCCGTAACCGTTGCCGTGGGAGCCCAGTAGGCGGAGGGCGCTGGCAGGCGAGGGGTCAGAGTGGGATGGCTCCTTGCCCAGAGGTTGCTCTGGAATACTGAAAAGGTGCACGGTGAGGAAGATGCCCCAGGTCAGCGCCGAGAAGAAGAAGATGACTTGGTACTCGGAGCCCAGCAGCTGACCCATGAACGAGTGACCCCAGTCCATAGCTCCCACCAGGTAGCCGAATGCACCGCCCAGACCTGGAACACACAGCACCTAAAGGTTAAAGTACTACGCAGAGTACTGTACCCCCTCCGGTTCTGCAAGACCACGTTCCTTCTAGCATTCAAGCCCCTTTGAGAGAGCTGCTGTGTGGGGGAGAGAGTGGTTAAACCAAGTGAAGTGCCTTAAACTTGCAGTCTTTCTAATGGCCAGCAGGGGGCAAAAAAGAAGTCTGCTTGTATAGAAGTCCATGAAAAAATAATTCTACTTCCCACATGATTTACACATTGTAAACATAAGTTTATGCTCTTCTTTGATAAAACGTGATATTATGGAACCATTTAGAATTTAAAATAGAAAATAAAACAGGAAACAGGACCTTACCTACCTTGTGATTGACATGATTATAAGATCAGTATTCACTCTTCAAATCACACAATCAACTAATAAGAAGTAATAAGACATTAATAAGAAATAAATAAATAACAAATTCCAATTTGCAATTATCTTTTGTCTCCGAGTTGCTGCTTTTACGTTTGTTGCAGCTGTGCAACTTAAATGTCACATCTATATTCAGATATTACACGTAGAGTTTATTAACTGGACATACTGTGCGACAAAAGAATAAAAAACGGTGAGTCACCTTTTTTTTTTCATCATTTTCCACTCATACACACACAAAAAGCATTAAATAGCAAACTTCATTGGTGCTGCACAGTTAATTTAGTTGCTGCACGATTAGGAAATAACCGTGACTGAGCATGGAGCAAACATCCACATGAAATTACCAAAAGAAGATGATGTTTATCGATTGATGTGTATTTCAGTGCAACACTGCAGGAAGACGGAGCAAACAGATAATATGATTCAAACTCAATATCCAGCCATGGAGGGGATTTAGCAGGTTTTCCCAGTATCATGGAGGCTCATGTGCCCAGGAGTGGTGTTAAATATCATATATTTCTCTCCGCTCTTTCAGAACCAAACAGCCCGACCAATGCTCACTTTAAAAAGAAAACTCTTCTGCTGTTGATCGCCTGAAATGAAGGCTATTTTTCTACATTACATCATCTGGCAGGTAAAGTTATAACCACTTCAACAGGCTTAACTTGTGTTTGCAAGACTGGAACACTGGTGTTCGGTAACTCTTCTCTCAAACAATATCCCTTTTCTTTCTGTGTCATTTTTATTTGTCCTCAGATGTTCCCTCACAATAACTCTGATGCAAAACGGAGACACGACTGTGGCTCAAAACAAACAAAAGTAAACTATTTAACATCGGCACGGTGCAATTCTAAATTCACCTTTCTGGTGGGTGTTTCTTATTGTGTTGTTCTGGGATCCGTCTGTTCAAGGTCCCCGGTCTCCAGGATTACAGATACGAACCAAAACAAAGCATTACTTGGCACAACCTCATGTTAATAGTTGGGGAAAAAGGTGCAGGTTTTGTTTAGTCGGACCACCTTTGCTATGTCCAAGCTACTATTGTTCAGGGGGATGGACCCAGGGCATTGGGTTTATCCTCCGGGGCCACGATCTAGCATGGTTCCACCTGTTCATTCGTCCTTTAATCACCTGCTGCTGAAAATAATGATTTCGTCTGAGAAAGAGGCTGTGAAACCCGTAATGAGCATCTTTCGCCTTCCACATGTTGGAGGTGTGATTAAAAAAAAAAAAACTTTCTTCTTTCTCCCCGCTCGGCGAAACCCTCAACATACCAGCGGCGGCGTCTGCACAGTCATGTGCCTGGCTTCTGTCTCTCTCAGCCCAGACCCATGACTGCAGCACATGACTAGCTCAGGGCTGGATTACTGCCTGACTAGCATGCTCACACCACCCGGTGCCTGCTGACAGCCCAGCGCACCGCTGACGGTCACAGCAAGAACGTCCACAAAATATTTTACAACATATTTTATAAGGTTATGGAGATTTTACCGAGCACTCTTCAGCTCTCTGAGCAACTCATTGTTAACACTCATCCTGCCAAACTCTCTCTAAGAACAAGGTGTGATTATACGTGATGTGACAAAGCATTTCACCCTTAAAAAACCCTCACTCCGACTGAGAAACCTCACATTTCCTAGCACGACTCTGAACTTTGGAGACCTTTTTTTTTCTCCGTCTGAACTTGTCATCATTTTCTCTGCATCCGACAGCACAAGTGAAGAAGGAATCAGAATCTATTCATCCGCAGGGCAAAATGTCATCGACCCGGTCAGGTTTAAATGAGGAAAAAAAAAAAAGGTGGATTAATCCGTGTTGGAAAACATGTCAGAGCGTCTACATCAAAGTGGCCGAGGAACACACAATTTAAAGTTTCGGGGGGGAAAAGGCGACTGACATCCCTTCGAGATGTCACGCTCGGATCTGAAACTAATTCCTCAGAGAAAAAGGAGTTCGACATGAAAGGGTGAGACAACGTACTCTGTCCCAGAGAGATTTATTATAAAAAGAGAAGCATTTGGTAACAAAGGAGGGTTTTTTCCCCACAAAACGACATTGTGTTGGCAAGATTTCAATGACAAATGTCCAAACAATTGCCAAAATGTGTGGTTGTTATTCTAGTTTAAATCTGGTTAGATTTTAGCCTCAAATCTGTGTCAAAAACTGCCGAAAACATTGATGAGAGTTGTATAAAACCAACGCAATCGGCTAAAAACACACTAAAATGTATTCAGTAACGGGGCTTATACTTGGACACTAAAGTAAATGTCTGCACTATTTGTAGCTAGGGACCGACTTTGGCCAAAAGAGACTTCCTTGTGTGTTGTCATCGCAGCAAGGTTGCCAGGCAACAAGCAAAAGAAAGTCACCATTCCTGGCCTAGAAACTTTTGCACACAAACCTCACATAAAACAAAACTAGAGATTAAACAAACGAGTCATAAGAGCTTAATTAGAGATGTTGGTGGACTTAATTACCTTTGGACAGAGTCAGACGAACCCCTTGTTTCCAGTCTGTATGCTAAGCTAAGCTAACTGTCACCATAAGGAGTGGTTTCAATCTCCTCGTGCAGGAACGTCTTACTACCCTTATTTGAAAGGACTAAAATAGAGACAGTCTTTTTACTGAGCATGCAGACCACACACAGAAACCCGTGTTCACACCTTCAGTGTGTGCCGACCACAAACCAACCATCACACCAGGAGGGTGTTCCACTCTGACTCAGAGAATCGCTGCTACAGTACTATTAAAACTGAAACCTGTTCAAAGCGAATCCATCACGATGGAGACAGCCAGCGAGGAAACATTTAGGACAGAGGTAAGCGTGCGATGGCTACACACCCGTGAGCAGAGCGTGGTAGTGCAGCCCTCTCTCCTTGTCCTGGTGCGAACACACGTCGAACAGGTAGGCCTTGATGGGCCCGTCGATGAAGTCCGCGGCGAAGTCGAACAGCACGACTCCCAGCATCACCACCACGATGGCCCAGGTGCTCCTCAGGGCCCGGTCGCTGACGAGCGCTGCAAGAAGGAACGAAAACCTCTCGTGACAAAGTCGCCTGTCGAATTTTGCAAGTTGAGATACAAGAAACGGTAAAAAACGAAGAAAACAGCTCATATAGGGACTACTTTAAAACCTATATGAAATTTGTTCTGTGTGTTTGTTCTCGACCAAAGTAGTGATGGATGGTAAAAAAATTTACTGAATTTTTTTGCGATTTAAATAACAGATGAGTGTGTTAAGAAAGCCTTTTAATACACTAAAATAGACGTGATGTAGCAGAGAGTACATTACATGGAGTCACGCTGAACAGACCTTTCTATATATATAAAAAAAAGAAGAAAAATACTATTCAAAATCGAAAGGGCAAATCATTGAAGGCGATTACAACAATGCAAACGCATTCCTGGGGCATTTACTACGAGCGTGAGAAATAATAATGAGCTTATCCAGCATGGAGAAGTAAATCACTTATAGTCCATATGATGGTTATTGCAAAGAATCAACAAAAAAAAAAGCTTGTTTCGGGTATTTGTTGACCGAAGCTCCAGGTGTGAAGGGAGGATTTCTCACATTGTGCTGCTATTTCTCTCGATAATCGTACCATTTAGTTATAAAAGAGATCTCTTGAATTAAACACCCCCTCAAACACGTCGGTTGAATGTTCGGTGATTATAATTACCATCCAGTCAAAAAGCTATGATTGAGGTATTGAGGACTTATTTCAAGCCCCATCATTAGGATATAACAGCAGCGGCAGCATTGTAACTCTCAGTGGGGGTGAATCGGTCCATGTGGTGGCAAAGGTCACAGATTCTTTTGGGAGGAAAGCTTCTCGTGATGCTGCATGCCCGATTCTGGGTTGATAACGATCTTATCAATTGTTTTTTTTGGATGAAACTTAAAAAAAAAGAGAAAAAAGGTGAAAAACTTTTACTTTCAGTCACAAGTTTAAAAAAATGAGCATTCAAATTCTCGATCTGATCCGGTAGAGTCCACTACACCGATGCTGGATTAGTGGAGATGATTACTGAGGTATTTATTTACTTTCTGCTCATGATAGATGGATTACAAAGAGATAACATGTGAGGATAAGAGCCTCTCAAGTCTCTCTTTTCTTTCTGTTTTGAGCGAGAAGAGAAGGGACGTTTGAAGCCTGAGAAAGAGACAAGCTTTGATGGCAAAAGTCAAACATTTTCATCGCTGTCATCTGAGAAATAATCCAATCACATGGTGACACCTTATCTGTATTACAAGATGTGTCTCAATTATTCTTTTCCAAGCATGAGAAAACATTTGAATTACATCAAGGTGATGCATGATGTATACAGTACGCTCTATCATTGATTATTCCTTTATTCCCTCAGAGGAATCAATCACTTTCTGATATAACAAGACTAAAAATATATATCTTTGTTGAACCCCTGCCCCCTTCATCCCCTCCCTTACCTGAAATCACAGCATCTCCGTTCAGGAACAGGGTGATTCCCAGCAGCATGAGGAC
This sequence comes from Chelidonichthys spinosus, assembly GCA_029853015.1. Lineage (NCBI taxonomy): Eukaryota > Metazoa > Chordata > Actinopteri > Perciformes > Triglidae > Chelidonichthys > Chelidonichthys spinosus. The sequence continues at coordinate 19,151,287 of CM056840.1, forward strand.
GCCCAGGGCCAGGATGTAGGGCCTCCGTCGGCCCCACGACGAGCGGCAGTAGTCGCTGGCCGAGCCGATGATGGGCTGCAGCAGGAAGCCCAGGATGGGGGAGATCAGCCACACCAGGCTGTACAGGCTGCGGGGCAGGCCCACGCTCAGGAGCACCGGCGTGACGAACGCCGCCTCCACGGCGTAGCAGAACTCCCTCCCGAACATGACCAGGCCGTGGAGGATGAGGCGGCCCCGGGAGCGCCTGGGGGGCTCCACGGCCCCGAACACGGCGCTCTCCCCGCTCTCCATGTAGTCCTCTTTGGAGCCGGTAAAGTCTGTTGGGTACAAAGAAGTGCTGACGCGTTCGCCGGGCTGCGGGAGCCGGCAGGGTTGGGGCCTCGCGGACTGGTCCTCTGATAGGAGGGTCATGGTTGAGAGACGAGGGAGGGGGGAAGAGGGGAGAGGAGCAAGGGGAAAATGTAGAAAACGAGTTTAGTGGTGCCCTCTCTCCGTCCGCCAGGTGATGGATAAACAGTAAATGCCCACAAATCCTTGCACTGGTGCTCAGCTGGAGATAATCCTACTCTCTACTGCATAGCTGAGCAATGAGTCCCGAGAGCAACACAAGCTTTACTTCACATGTGAAGGTCTGCCTCCTGGTCTGAGTGGAGCAGAGGGGCACTCATTGAAGAACCGGGGGAGAGGGGAGGAGAGAACGAAAGGGGAGTATTTAAGTATTACTCAAGTGTAGTAAAGGAGGGGGGTGTTTCCACATCCTCTAATGATCAGCTAGCATTCATTTCTGGGCCACCAAACTCTATTGATACACTTTACAGACAGTTTATTTAAAAAGAGATTTTTCGCCCTTCACCCCCTTTTTATTTCAAGTTCATTCTTCTTTTTTATGACTTAATTTTTATTCATTTTTAATTCATTTTTAATCTTATTTTGTTAAGTAATCTGTAAACCATATATACAGCTGAAAAAAAGAAAAAATAAACAGGCAAAATTGTGAATATGATTGTATACGTTGCTGAAACTGAAATAAAAATTAATAATAAAAAATAAGTGAAAAGAAGCGTTTTTTTCAATACATGTCCATTGAAATTGAAGTAGTGAAAACATATTTAAAAATAAAAATATTTCAATAATTTGAGAAGAAATACTACCGCAAAGTTTTTATATGCTTTTAGTTGTTGCATTGATTGTTTACCAATAATGGATATCAATTATCTCTTCTGCTTCACCTTTGAGGGTTTCTGCATCATCAACAATCTGATTTGTATTATTAATTTTTATTTATAAAGCCACGTGTTGTTGCTCAGTCTGTCCACCACTTAGATTGAAAAATATCATCATATATAGGATGAATTTCCTATAAACCTCATTGCTGATTACCTGATTTTCCCTATAATGTTCACATTTGTTTGTTTTGATCGAAACATCTGGATAACTATCGGATGTTTTAGTGTACTAAATAACAACTTAAAGCAGAGTGGTTATTTTTGCCTGTGGAGGCAATAAAATATCGCTCAATAAAGTATTGTTTGGAATTCACTTATTAATTCCCCCCATAACTCCTGCTTGTGTTTATTATTCCTCTAAAAGTTAGAAGTTAGTAAACTTTGCTGCACTCAAACCGAGGTTATGTCATAGGGATCGCATGATGTGAAAACTGGTCGTTATCAAAGACGGTTTCTTGAGATAAATCACAAGAATACAATTAAACTCAAACCGCTGCACAGTGTGATTGTGTGAATCCAGAGAGGCATTAAAACTCTCTCTTTCAGTCTCTTATATTGAACACATCTTTAACACGTTACAAAGTTAAGGTGGCCTACTTTTCTCGCAGTGGTTCAAACTGAGTCATTTCCTGCACCTGCGTCCTTATTAAAAAGACACTGTTAATGTTGGGAGAACAAATCGGTGGTAAGCAGCGTGACGGGAAAGCCTGGAGCGCCACTTTCTGATTGGATGAAAAGCTTCATATCAGCAGGTGAACTCTAATTATAAACCACAGCACACCTATACCGCGAAGAAAACGCTCAAATAGTTACGTTGAAAATGAAAAACCCATCCTGAACTATCTGCTGTGTGGAGTATGGAACTACATTCACTGGGCTGTGAGCATACAGTTGAAGTATTTGTACTCAAAACATGTATTCAACCTTTATTTAACAAGGAAAAAAAATACTGAACTATATTAAAAAATCTCTTTTTCAAGCACAGACATAAAAGGTCAGCTGTGAGTCATATATTATTATTATTATTATTATTATTCCAGGAGGCACACTCAACCTCAGAGCCCTGAAATGTGGCGACCGGTAGATCAATCTACTTTCTATTCATGATTTCATGCTGTCTTCCAACTTCTATATTGTACTTTTTTACTACTTAAACATACAGCTCATCTTAAAACGCATTTTCAACAGTAATTTGTAATCTTTTAGTATCGTTGATGACATTACAAAATATCATTTTCTACAACTGAAAAGAACAAACGAGTGACTCACAGGTTTTGTCCTGGAAGTCTTGTTCCCCAGCGCCACAGACATCCATTGTAATGCGAAACCTATAAGAACAGTGAGTCTTGGTGAGTGAATGAGTCACATGTCCTACCGGGTGTTCCTTCATTTAAATGAATAAACCCACTGTAGTTGATTTTGACTCCACATACACTGTCCTGCAGCTGTAAATACTCACCCGAGCGCCACATGTGTATAAGTTCACAGCAGAAAATAGTCCCACACAGCTGTCTTTTTTATATTTCCTTAAAGTACAACACCTGGGGCTACAATCATAAGGGTTTCCTAGAACAAAGAGTCGCTCCACGCGTCCAAGAATTTCCAGGAAGATTCTTACAATCGTGATGTTTCCAAAGAAAACCAGCTTCTGGTATAGATATAAAATATTCACATATAATCTTTAAGCCCCTAAGAGCGCTTAGCAGCAACCTCGGCCCCTGTGAGTTATATCAAATATAAAAAATGACCAGCATGGTACATGAAGGTAAGCAAATCAACATTACAACTATTAGCATGTGAATGGGCTGTACTGCAGAGGTAGGCCTGTGTTTGTAGGCTAATTGTAAAGGTGGTGCTGGCTTACAATTTACTCAACAGAGATCACATAATAATAGTATTCCTAATAACATCACTTCGTCTGAAGAGAGACTAAAGTACATGATTAGGCCTTTACAGTCCATTCTAGGCTTGTTATCACTAAAAGTGCATTTTTTTCCTTCTTCTTTTGGATCAACCAATCACAAAGGATATAAGATGAAGCCGTCATGATCTCTTGGATTTTTTTGCAACCAGTGAAAGGATGTGACCATATTTGGACTGCGGAGGAGCGACGGGTGGATCTGATGATGTAAGGATCTGGATCTGGATTCTAGTGTGAAGCTAAAACATAGTTTAGTGCTCTGTGTGATATTAATGCTTTCTGCACCCGTTTGTATACAAGGTTGTATTTCTTTAACAGGTAATTGGTTGTTAATGAGTCTCGTCATCGTTTCTGTAGTGTGATTGGCTGTGAAGGAACCAATGAGTGGCTGAGTACCACAGACAGGTGGGAAGCCAGAGTGATAGTTGACCCCCCGACCCCCAAACAAACCCATCTCCGTCTCCCTGGAGTCGTTTTGTGAGCTTGAGTAGCGTTCCTTAATGAAGTGTTGTTGTGGAGAGAATTAAGTCGTCGCCTTAAGCAATAATTAGACATCTTGGGAAATGTTTTTTGCAGAGTTAGATGTTTAATCCACTCTCTTCTATAAGAAAGAGAGACATTAAAACAAATGGCTTTGAAGCTTAAGGATTTTGTGTTTAGTCGTGTTGTGCCTGGAAAGTGAAAAGCACTCAAAAAGGCACTTTGCCAAGACAGTCAATGCCTCCAAAATGAGGATCCATCACTGTTCTCAAAGACTTTTATGTTTAAAGGTCTTCAATATTAGAAGCTGACAATCTCATTTTCCACTAATGTGTCAGCTCAGGAAGCCGGAGCTGCTCTTTTCAAAGTGTTAAAAGGTTAACGCCCACCTCATCGGTGCTGCTGGGAAATCACAGCCCGGAAGACTTCTTGACATTCTCCTGCTAGATAAAGCAGTAATTCAAGCAGGACTCCCTTTCATATTAAAATAAAAAACACCTGACAATTGAGTCTTGAATGTAGCACTTAATTGAATAATAATGTCCTTTAAAAACATCAAATCATAAATAAAAATATCAACTCAAATATCCTATTTTTGTCCATCAAGAGGGAAAATTACATTCCAAGTTAAACTAGGGAATCCTATTGCCTATAATTGAGGGAGGGAGCTCATATTCTTTAAGAACATGATTATAGAGGCAGAATTCAAATAATAAGGAACCTTTTTTTAATTTGCAACTGATTTAAACCTTAAGGAATTAATGAAAGTGAAGAAATGACATGTGTAGAAGAAAATGTGTTACCTTCCAATTTGTTTGTTTAAATATTACTTCCTCTCGGGAACCTCAAATGTCTTGCTGAGCTGCATTCGTTGTATGTAAGCCTTGTCATGTTAATGATGAGACCCTCTGATCTGTCCCCCTTCCTGGACCGTCTCCGAAACACCTTCATCCCACATACTTGATCAAGGCCTTCATGAATGGCCCCTGTTGTGACACTATCTAGCAAGAACCCAGCTGTTCCGAGGAAGTCACACCTTTATGTTGTCTCAGGACGTCTCTTCCCCTGGGTGAAACGCGTATTGAATATATGTAAATCCACTGTTTAGACCTGCCCCTTTGGTTCTGTATAAGTTGTCTCTTGCCTCACATCAGGGCAGATTGGGCTGTGTGGCAACCGCGACATTGTCTTTTCTCCACTGTCAGTGATTAAACCTCATTTGAACCAGCTACAGAATTGGACCTGAAGAGTTTTCTTCAACACATGGAAATGTCTAAAAGTAGAAGAGACTTAGATGACACTGCAGGGGAAAGTTTAAAATCAATAATACCACACTTTTTCTAATTTTAACTTCAGGGTCGGTTCTCCTCTTTCAGCCACTTTGGTGCCAATTTCCACCCCCTTAAAACCACCAAGAGCACGGTTGGTAGCCTTTTATCAGGCATCAGTGATATTGATGACGAGAGGTGCCTGCTGAGAGCCCCGGGTATTAAAAGACAAGAGCCACCCAGCCACAGCCTGGTGATAGAAAAGTATCAGCTGCCATACCACAAGACTACAGAGCAGCTTCTTTCCTTGAATTTATACCTCTACCCAACTATATGATAGTTTTTGTGGAAGTGGGAATACAAACGATTCATTGTAGAATTACCTTCAATTAACCGTGAACTACAAACTTTAGTATTTTGGCTCAAAGTACCTGCTTCTAGCAGGCAGAGGAGTCAGAAGTACACACTTTTCTGTACTCAAGTAGAAGGACAGCTACTTTAGTACAGGATAGTTTTCTTGCAAGGGCAGATTTCTAATTATTGGGGAGGACCTTTCCCTTAAAAAGACTGTGGAAAGGAGAAAAAAGGAATTTGATTTGCACCGTTAAGTTAGTTAACTGGCCTCCCCAGATTACCATAATGTTGGAGAATATTGCAAAGATCCACCCCTCAACAAAATCACTTGTAGTAATGGAGATCGTCACCAGACCATGAAATCACAAGGCTCTTCTGTGTTTTTCAGCAGCACTATAAGCTCATCAAGTGATGATCCATGTGATCCTAGCAGAGACTCAAGGATACCGAAGAGCAGAAGGAAAAGGTCACTTTCTTTCTCCATAACGAGCCAAAATGAATTCCTATGAAAGAAAACAAACAGAGGAGGCCCAATTCATCGCATCCCGAGATCGCTCACATTCGTCCACGCGAGCCGTCGTCTACAGATGTGATCGTCTCTGATCCTGATCTCTATCAATCAATACGATTGTTTCAAATCGTGTCAACATGCAACAAGTGTTTCTTTGACGTATAAACAACTGAACATCGTTGGGTTTTGTCCGATATGACAAGGAATTTAATGGAAATGATTTTGCTATTCATTAGAATAAAAATAACCGCGATCACGAAGTCGTCTTGAAAACTATTGTATAACGAAAGTGAGAACTTATGATATAACCACAATGCCTTGTATAGGTGTCTGCTTCATATCCAAAATGATTTTCCATGCAGTAATTATGCTAAAGTGATTCATTCAAAGCCGAATGTGTTCCATTTAAATGCATTTCCATAACTTTCAAAAGCACCGCTCCACACAAGCTTTAATGGTATGCGTTGATATGTCTAATTTAATACCCGCTGTGAAGTAGTATAATAAGAGAGCATGAACTGCTCTGCACAGCTCACATTCATATCAAGCTGTGTGTGAAGTCCTGCATTAATCTCATGCTCCTTGCTTAAAGTCCCTGTGTTTGCCCCGGGACGGTGAGAGTCAGATGTTTGGAGTCACACCACAGACATTCCTCACATACCTGCATGCTTTAAAAAGGTTTTAAACTAACAACCGCATATGTGATAGTACCTTCACCAAGGGAAAGACGGCTGCAGTCAGAGTTAAGCATGGATGTGATGCAGATCTGCACGCTGTGAGAAGCTGTAAGAACCAGAATAGTCTGTTAGAGAAGTTATTACAGGACACCGTATCACGCACAGGTTGCCTAGTGACATGCAAAGGACTAATGGCCATGCTGCGATTCAGGACTATTAATAATACAAGTTCACGCAACTAGAGTCTGATTATTACACTCACACAAATTCAAAGTCACCACTTACACCCCTTTACATATTTGATATGCAGCGAAGCACCAAATTAGCCGGTGAAAAACACTATGTGGATATCAGCAACCCAAAAGATACTTCACCGACTACTAAATTCAAACGAAAATCATTTTACCCTCATACTTAACTGGATCAGAGAGTGGAAGATTCTTTTTGTCTTCATGAAGTCCTTCCTTACTAAGAGCAGCTCTGCATCATTCAAGGACCTCTTATCACCAGTTTATCAGCAACATTTGGAGTGAAAACGAATCTTATTCTCTGTCCAGGAGTTTTTCTAATGTCATTTCACGACTAATCCGAGCATCACCTGATTTATCTGCGTGGATAGAGCGTGAAAAAGTTTTTGAGCAAACTCTGCCGAACCAAAGACGAAACCCAAGAAATGTGAACTCTTTTATTCATATCAGTTTATTAAAAATGTTTTCATATCAGTTCATTAAAAATAGAATTTTGACATTTCCTGATGAGGCAGTTCCTTGTAAACGATGCCGTTCTCAGCTTAAAACAAATTGGCTCATAACAATGCAATGTGCACAATGGACTAAATCTATAATCTGCATTATATCCTATTACCTATAATCCATAATCTTACTGTTAGGGTGCAAAGTCAAGTCAATATCTCATGCCGCTGCCCGTCTCTCTGCATGTATTTTATGTATTCGCGTTTTGTTATTTTACAATATTACATTACCTTGTTTAATTTGACATTAAATTTACATATTCTTATTTCTTATTCTCTTTAAAAAGGGGGTAAGAACAAGTATGTAAAGATATAATAGGAAAAAAAGTCCACTGTATTGAGAATTTAGGAATATAAATAACAGTTCACATGTCGGAGTCCGATTGCACTGATGAATAATCATCAAGTTTATTTATGAGTAGCCCTATGAATAAACAAATTCTACGTGTTGATCAAATTTGCATACACACCAGAACAATATTTAAAACATAAGACAAGTAGCTTTGATTGACATTCATTAATTATCACCAGGCGGCTCCCCACACCGAGCATTTAACGGTGTAACGGGGTGATTATTGCACTGCCACACCGACACCGAATGAATAACTTACATGAAAATGATTCTGACGAGTACAACAAATTAAAAATCTCAATTTTAATCTTTTTTTTAAAGATAAAAATAAGATTAAGACGATTTTTTCTGCTTATTTGATGACTTTAATCACAGCAGGAGCTCACAGTATGCCGTGACTATGGCTGCAGACTAGTACACAGTGTCTGTAATCATATATTAGTTTGGGGGGGAAAAAGGTAATGGGGTGATTTGTATATTTTGACTTAAACTCCTTGTGACTCGTTGCCACTTTATTTGCTCCCATCTCTGAAGTATTGAATTGACATCAAATCAACATTTTATGGTCGATTTTATTTGTAATTTACTTCACAGCAGTAAAACTATTTTTTTTTTGTGATCGGCATGTTGTGTTGTACCTGCGTTTTATTTCCACTTAATTCATGATTTAGTTAGCGCAAACATAAGACCTACTTACCGGTCATTTCCAATCAAATTTTTTTTAATAATGCTGTGAGTCTGAGTCTGTAGTTCCATTTAAAACGAGTTACCATAAAACAAAAATAACAGGTAGTCATAAATGTTGCCACACAGCATCAATTACTGGAAAGCAACACAGTCACATCCAGTGTATAGGTCGACATGGTGACGGATTCAGCTTTCCCGTTAATGTTTTCTGTGAAGTTTGCTGGAAGTTGATTGGTTTTAATCACCCTGGCATTTTCTCCTGCTATTCTTAGCTGCTATTTGGGAAGAACAGGAGTTTTAAAGGGACTTATATTTTCATTCATTGCCGTTCGGTGGAGCCAATTAATGCCAAAGTGTGTTTCATGTGGATTTAGTTGGTAATTGGTGATTCTTTTCATGCTGAATTTGAGAAGGCAGCAAATAAATCAATCACTGCTAACAGCTGCGTCTCTACAACTTGGCTTTGACAGCATTACACTCTACGACTCCCGCCGTTAGCATCCGGTCTACGTCTGCCGACGTGAACCCATACTCGTGGAGGACCTCGGCTGTGTGTTCTCCAATAGCGGGGTCAGAGGCGAGGCCGGGCTCTGCAGGAGTCCGAGAGAGAACCGGGGCCGGCCGAGGGCTCTCGTCCCCGCCGGCGTCCTTCACGAAAGAAGCTCTTTCCTGGTTGTGTGGGTGTGAGCTCACCTCGTCGAAAGACAACACGGGTGTAACGCAGGCATCAGTCCCATCAAAAACCCTTGACCAGTCCGCCTGGGTTTTTGAAGCAAAACGCTCTGTGAAGATCCGTCTCAGCTCGGGCCAATCAGTGAAGCTCATCTGAGAAGGTAACGCTGCAGCATCCAGTTCTAAGCCTTAAAAAACAAACAAAAAGTAACCCAACAGAGAAATGTTAACTTCAATCAACCTGCCGAGTTTGTAGTTCATTAGAGAGAAGAAAAGGTAATTTGTTCACCAAAAGTGATTGTTTTTGGAGAGCCACATGGGGAGTGCACCTACGTTGTTTTCATGCTCATACAAAGAGAGCTGCTTTTGTTTCACATTACAATTTGAAAAAAGAAAAAAATTTTGCAAAAATTACAAAACAAAAAAACGAGCCTCTATACCTTAGAGCCTCCGATGTGAATCTGCATTCTACGCACCCTTAAGTAGCTGTCTGTAGAACTGCGGCTCTATGGCTCCCACAGCCACGTACTTCCCATCTGTGGTCTTGTAAGTGTCATAGAAGGGCGCTCCGCTGTCCAACATGTTCTGTCCTCGAGGCCGGTCCCACATACCGATGCTACGAGACTTCCACGCAAAGGAACCCACATATGCGGCTCCTTCGACCTGAGACACGGTGAGAGGCTTACAGACATCCATCCATCCATTTTCTACCGCTTATCCTGTATTTAGGGTCGCGGGGGGGCTGGAGCCGATCCCAGCTGTCATTGGGCGAAGGCAGGGTACACCCTGGACAGGACGCCAGTCTATCACAGGGCCGACATGTAGAGACAGACAACCATTCACACTCACATTCACACCTACGGGCAATTTCGAGTCACCAATTAACCTATCCCCATCCTGCATGTCTTTGGACTGTGGGAGGAAGCCGGAGAACCCGGAGAGAACCCACGCTTACACGGGGAGAACATGCAAACTCCACACAGAAGGAACCCGGGCCGACCCGGGAATCGAACCCAGGACCCTCTTGCTGTGAGGCGAGAGTGCTACCCACTACACCACCGTGCAGCCCGCTTACAGACATCAGCGGCATAAAAGAAATGTGTGATTTCACGAAAGAAAAACACGACCATGAGCATTGCTTTAAGAATTGATTTGCTCAAAGAATTGCAATGTAGAGGTCACTCTTTTATCAAGGAGGAACACAACGGAGCTCGGACCATTTGAAACAAGCCTAAACGGAAAAAGAATCAATCGAGATGTGAAGAAGGGTTCTGCTGGTCTCGCTCTTTCTGTGAAGGTTATCAGTTGCAATACTGAGAGTTGCTCCATTAAAAAAAAACACACACACACACTTCAGCATCGGCAATTTGAAATCTCTGCCGAGCAAAGGCAAGATTACAGAGATTTTCCCTGGTCAGCGTGCAGAGCAGTTGATCCTTCATTAAAATCCTTAAACATTTCTCCACCAACTCCTGGGGGAAAGTTTATTCATTGCTAAAAGCTGGTGTATGGTGGAGCTTTTTCTTTGCAAACAGCTGCCTGCTGCAGAGAGCGAAAGCAAATGGTAAATTGGCAAAGACAGCTAAACAATGGGATGGACATCAATATATAGCTCCGTAAAGCTATATAAAGCTATAGATCTGATACATTTGAACATTATAAGTGACCCCTTTTACGTTTTTCTTACCTAAAAAAAAACAATGTCTCGACTGTGTGTGGGGGTGTCTGTACCTGGTACCTTGGTATTTAGCACTTTTCTGGACATTTCTGGACATCTGCACTTGGTGCTGTAACCTCCAGCTAATTGGCATGATGTCCAACCTCTTCAGAGAGCAGGTTGTTACAACGCTGGGTGTTTTGAGTGCTCTGGGTGCTGCTTTCTGACTGCGTTAGTAACCGAGGAGAGCCAGACGGACAAAGGGAGGGTAGTATACCTTCAATAAACACCACTGTGAATTGCTTGTCAATACTCCACACATGGGATTTTAAATGAAAGCCTTTTCTATAAACATCCTGCGCACCAGTGCATCTGGCTGAATGCTGTCCATTCTGGGATTGGCTCCAGCCCACACAATTATTTAGACTGGACTGAACAACATAAAATTGTTATCGGGCATTTAAACTTGACTGAGCTCAATTGAAAAAATAAAGCCTGCCAACCGACTAAGTGGTTTTCAGTGGGAACAGTAATCGCTAGAATTAGATTCTGCATTCACATATAGAATATGTAGGGAAAAAGGGAAGAGGTTGGCATCGGAAGCGGTTCTGGTTTGTAGTCTGAGCAGCGTCGACCATGATCCCACGTGAGCAGGCTGTCGTCGGATGCAGGTGAACAGTCCGTGTGGAGAGCGAAAGAGGCGGAACGTATTGGCTGGCAATCTGGGGAACCCACCAGAGATCGTCTGACAATGACTTTGATAACTTGATAAACGACCCGACTATAAACTGGAAAAACTGATAAGAAAATGTACACTGCCTTGCATGAGATGCTGAAGATAAAGTGGTTTAAAAGAAAAAATAGTAAGCAAGTCCATCTACTTTACAAAGGTAGCAGTATCCCATCGGTCCAGCACTGTAGCCTACAGTTATGTTTTGTAGCTTTTATGGGGATTTATACGTTCAAATCCACCTCCGTAAGGGGTTCATTAGAGCCTTCCGGCTTTATTACAGCGAGTCGATGTCAGGCATAAAAGGATTGAGGAGACTTTGATGTGCTTTTTGAAAAACAACTTCACTAAAAGATCCCAATTCAAATTGATGTGGCTCAAAACTCTGGACAATGTGGTGCGTCATCATCTGCAAACGCACGGCTTTGAAATACAGAGCACCTTTGGATTAGTTTCTCCGGCAGTAATGTCTCACCTCTGAGGAGGCATAGACTGCTTTCCGGAGTTTGACAAATCTTTTCTATTCTATCTTCTCTGCAGTAGCGCTAACAATTCACCCACAAACTCAGCTCGTCTGATTATTGGAGGGTTGACGTCAGCAGAAAGTGTCTCCATTGTTCTTGAGCTCGTTTTTTGACAAAATAACGGTCACATCATGATCCGCAGAGCGGGAGACACAGATGTCATTGTTAACCCGATGCCGCGGTACACCTTGACAGGAGTCTGACAAATTGCTCACCATGCTGGCGTCAATGATCTGTCCTTTCCCCGACTTTGTCCTCTCCAGCAGAGCGAGGACTATTCCCAGAGCGCAGCTAAGACCACCTCCCGCAAAGTCTGCTATCAGATTCAGCGGAGCGCAGGGCTTCTCTCCACTACGACCCAGCCGAGACAAAAGGCCTGTCACAGAAACGGGGAGACAAACATTATTTTATATGCTGACTTCCAATATCTGTTGTTGTTAGTCACGTATCTGAAATGACGTCAATTTGCCCAAAACAAAATTCCACCAACAAATTAATGAAAATTCCACGATGAATTCATTTAAAGTTTGACTTCAGGTGACCAAAACTCAGCGTGCAACAAGATATTGTGAAAAAACAACCTCCTCCTCCTCCTCCGGCGTCTTTATGAACACGCCATTCCACCAGTGGTGCAGGTCAAAGTGTGTAAACATTCACTTCAAACAACATTAACAGTTGTGTGCGTGTAATGACCTGACACGGCGAGGTAGTTGATGTCGTGCCCCGCTGCGGCTGCATAAGAGCCACTCTGTCCGTATCCTGTCAACCGAGCGTAGACCAGACGAGGGTTTTCCTTTAACAGCTCCTCTGGACCGAGACCCAGCTTCTCCATCACACCTGAGAGGGGTCAGGAACAAGAAAACATCAACAACATCATCGTGTTTTTGCTGAAGTCAAACAATCGCTTCAAACTCCATTCTGAACTGCAGAGCTCAGCTACCACAGTGCTGGTGCTCTGACCTTTACGGTAGGGCTCAAGGACCACATCAGAGTGGACACAGAGCTTCCTGAGCAAGGCTACGCCCTCCGACGTCTTCAGGTTGATGGCCACGGACCGTTTCCCCCGGGCTAGCGTGTCCAAAGACATGGCGACTTTTGTCCGGTCCACGCGGATCACCTTGGCTCCGTAGTCTGCCAGGATCATGCCACAGAACGGTGCTGGAGCCAGGCCCGCCAGCTCGATAACCCTAACTCCAGCCAGCGCCATGGTGAAAGGACTAGGAGGTGAATGATTAGGGGAAATCAATGCAGCAAGAGGGAGTGAGGCTCTTATTTGGGGAATTTCACAATCGATCTGTATTAGTAATGTCACGTTTTACCACAAAAAAAAAAACGATTTTGACACGTTTTGCCTCTTTTTTTTTTACCAGCTTAATGATTAACAGGTAATAAAAAAAAGCCCTGCAGCAACATTGTTTTTATTATAACTTCATGATGGGTTTTATTGTTTTAAAGGGTGGACGGTTAACCTAATTTTACTTTGTTCTTTGGGAAAACAAATGGAACAAAGGACAGACACTTGCACACCTGATCCTCCTCCATGCTGCGTCCTTGTAATTTAGACTTTAGACTCTGAAACCGACTCAAAGTACAACTCATCTACTTGTTTAACTCCACTCTGGAACAGTGTATGCAGACGTGCTAACTAGCGCCTGTAGAGCTAACAGACTACATAGTAATTAAGTACCAACTAATTCATGAACTTAATACTTATTGATAACACGGAATCTCTGACAAAGCGCGCTAACTTGTCTCAACCGTTTAATGTCCAGTACCGCCAATGACGTCACAACAACACGCAACGTACGTAGCCGCAGCTATTGTTGTTAGCATAAACATCGGCGAACAAACGTATGTGAAAACGAAAAAAGACAACTTCCGAAGTCCATCCTACCTTTAGCTTCCGAGCCCTGAGGACAGGTCACACTCACTGCTGGGGGCTGTCGTTGCTACACACCGCACCCGCCGCGGGGGGCGCTCGACTTCCGGGTCAAACGTTAGCGTGTAGCTTAGCTATTAGCTTAAGTGTCCGAGATACGAAGACATGCCGCACAACAGTGAACTAAACACGTTAATGGACCGGCTAATGCTGCTAAAGCGGCAGCTTCATATATTATTGTCACTGTTGCTTGGTTTACAGTTGTAGGTTCAGTTGACCGGACGGGCCAAACGGGCAACAACTTCCGGCGTTCCGGTTTCCGCTACCTTGTGACGTCAGCACGACTAGCTTAAGATTTGTGGGAAATGAAGTTTTTTTTTAAGATATCCCTTAAAAGAAGGCTTATATCATGGTCGTCGCCACCAGATTGATATTTAGGTGTTTATATGACACTATACACTGTGCAAAAGCTTGTTTTGATTCTGTAGTCAGTTGTATAACTTCTATTACAAAGGCATTATAAAATATGTCAGTATAACAATGATAGGGCTACTCATTTTCATTTCTAGGAACAAGAGACATTAGATACGGAAGAGACATCTTCTAAAAACAATGCACCAGAATGTGGGAAAATGCATCCAACTGATTCCAAATTTTTAATTAAAGGGTTAATTACTTTTTTTTATTTTGCCTATATACCCACGGCCACCTCCATATATATTAAAACTGCAAATCTACATCAAAGAGGAAGAAAATCTGTTATGCATGTTTGCTAAAGAGCTTGGAGTCGCAGCGCCTTTCCTGCAGTAGAAGCATCTCACGGCTATGAGAACAGTTATTAGTCAGCCCCACACACACACACACACACACACACACACACACACACACACACACATCAAAGTAATTTTATGTGATAAAGAATTTATCTTTGCTTATAAGCTTGAAAAGACCAAAAACCTAATCACAACATTCCTTCTCATTCTAGTAAGTCCTCATAATGTACAAGAAAATCACCACAGAAAGTCGATAAAAGCATAAATATAATATCACTGTTTTCATCGATTTCCTGCTTTGATAGACATTTCTCCAGTTTCTGTATGAGCAGAGAAAACATTTAAAATTTTACACTGTTGATAAAATATGCTATCAATCATATACTTTTTTGTTTCACACACACAGCAAAATTGGTGTATTATTTCCCATTTTATCAGGGAAAATTCAAACTTTGTTTCAAATGCTGACAGCTGTCACAACAGGAAGCAATATATGACAGGGAGTTTGAATGGATATATTTCATTTTATTTCCCTTCGGTGCATTGGCACGTCCCAGAGAAATGAGCGTGACGCACTCGATAGCCTCTTGGAATCCTGCTCCTGCTGCAGAAATAATAGACCACTACCTCCGAGAATCCTTTGGGTAATCGGCTGTTCGTTGGCGTGACGACGATCCTCTCAGAAAATGTCTCTTTTTTCCAAGAGTCCGTTCAGTGTAATTAAACACTATTCTCAATAAAACGCTTGCTCACCAGTGTGTCATTTCAAATAATTTCTTCAAGCACAAATAATTGCGCTACAATCCATTCACCGTCCCATGAGAGAAGGCTGTGATTATGAAAGATTTTTCTCTAGAACAGAAAAGGATTTTCTTCTCAACAAATAGTATGAAATTTCTTTTTTAGTCACTAACATCGTTCATCTCTATTAACACTATATCATGAAATGGTACACCTAGGGCTGAATCCACCTTCCACAGTGGTAAAAGATGAATTATAGGAGATGAAGCAAATAAATAATTGATCTACAGCTGGGGCCAGAACTTCCTTCTCAGGATCAAGGCTGTATTATGAATAAGGCAAATCACAACTGACCATGCACCCAAAGGAGTCCTGTGAGCCCTGCATATATAAGGAAAGGAAACCATCAAACACAGTTCAATGATTTATAACACAAAAGCTTATTGGCGTGAACAGCAAGTTGGAATATAATGAGGAGCTGCACAGCAACTCTGGAGAGTTCAAATCATATCTGGAACTGGGGGAAGGGGGGAAGGGGGGGGGCGTTGCCTGGGGACCAGACCAACCTCCAAGCTTGTGTTATATTTGCTCTGGCAAAATAATTCGAGTTTGTGATTTGATCTGGAATCGTCAGGCTGCCATCAAGTGAGGGACGGAGCAAAAATAATATCGACCTTGCAATGGTGAGAGTCGGATCTGAGGCCCAGCAGCTCCATGCCGCCCGAAGGAGTTTATTAAACACACTTCAGTGATCGACCAGGTGTGCAGAGGTGAGAGAGTCAGCACAGCTGAACATGCTAACCCTGACTAGCATGTGATGCTGACATGCTTGTTTAGAAAAGTCCGTTACACTTTAACAGAATTCCTGGAATGCATTAAATTGAATTACGTATTACTCCTTTAATTGAATTATCTGTGTTTGAAGTTAACTCTTAATTAAACCGATTGTTTGTGTTTTGCAGTAACTTTTAAAAGTTTGTTTTCAGTCGATTTGGCTTCATCTCATTTCAGATATTCTCTGTTTTTTGGGTTTTTCTTTATTTGCTGCCTGTCTGGAAACAAAAATCAAAACTCATTAGTGGTCCTTTTTTGTTATTCAGCACTGTTCTTTGGCTTTGGGTATTGACTCTGTCATGATAATCAAATCAGTGTAGCTCGGGGTGTTTTGTTTGTTCATTAAAAAGGAAAATGAGTTAATGTAACTATAGATATATATATATATATATATATATATATAAACACCCATCCAGTTTGAGATTAGGTCCAGGATAAGAGATCTGCTGCCCTCTGTTGGCTACATGTATATCACAAACTGTCCTCCACAATGAGTTCGCACAACTTTCTGGATTTTTAAAGAGCTCTTTGTTTCTGGGCAAAGACGTAGGAGCAAATCACTATTAATGTGTTGTATTAATGGTGTTCTTTTCCTCCATAATGCCTCGATTGTCTGTAATGTCTCTGGCGTGACAGCGAGAAGACTTTTTGGCGTCCGGAGTGAACTTTGAAGATGCTCCGGGCAGTGAAGGAGGAACGTGGGTTGGCATTTAACAGATACATTCACATTTATTCATTGATGTATTTAATGCATTTCTATATTCCTACAAATAATCAGATATGGCACCATTAAATGTGCTATTCAATATGCATAAATGCAAGCTGTTGCTGTGGTTTTCATACACAACACGACTATAGAGGAGTTTATATGTAACTTCTTGTGGGATCGTTAATACTGTAAGGGGCATGTGACCCACCCTAGGGTGAAATTAGACCCATTAGCACTTTGCTGGGGGGGCAAGTGGGTCCTGAGCCATTTGTGAACTACACCCACGGGTGTGAATGGGTGCTGGATGAGTCGTTGACCCGCCTGCCACCATGTGAGTCGATGAACGAGCTTTTGCCTCAGGGTGTTGAGTTCAGAGACACCAATATGGATTTGTTTTCCTCTCTGTCTGTGTTGTGTCTCTTTGTTCAACTTTTAATAGCTTCTTGGACTTGTGGGTATATATTTTGGGCCCGATGCTGAAGGGTCCTGATGACCCCTAACTTGTGTTCCAGTGGGTGAGTAAAACAAAAAGCCGGTATTGATCAGTGTGTGGGTTTCCTGTACATTTCGATGTTGAAGATTCTGTCTATTTTCCTCTGACATCCTCCTGGGTGAACTTGATGTTTCGTCCACCGCATTGATGAGAGCTTTGACCTCCCGTGTTTAGATTTCCTCCACGTATCTGATCCGGTTGCTGGGAGCAGTTCCATTGAAGGAGATCTTGATCTTGACCTCTTCCAGGTGCTTCTGCCGGTAGAAACCTTCATGAAAAGTGGTTGTCACACATATGTGGCAGTGAGGTCGGTCCAAGGCCAAGGTGCTGTTATCCTGCTTCCGAGGTGGGAACACGTGAGAATACTCTGCAGACAGGGGTCAGACCTGAGAAGTTCCAAAGTGACCATTAGTGGGCGTCACTCCCTCAGTTTAGGTTACGTCTGCTCCCTGCAACATTACAAACCTCCCTCAGTCCAAGCCAACAATGAGTGTCCTCCTCCCGAGTGAACCTGCTATATTCATATCATTTAACGGCTGTGGTGTTGGAAGTGGAAATATATTGCTAATATGCTGAAAGTGTCACCCTACCATTAGCCAGGACTCACCGAATGTAATGTTCAAAGATGAATCCAGGCTGAACCTCATCAGAATCAGAATGAAACATTTCTATAAAAGGAAAAATACATTATATATATGCATATGCAGCTCATGTATTATTATTCCTTTATTCTCCTTTATTATTATTTTTTTAAACACAAATACCCATTCATCCTGAGAAAAGCACTGAAAAGACAAGAAAACAACACCTCTCTAACACAATGAGTGTGAAAGTGTGAGCCAGATGGATACGTTAAGCGATTCTTTTTCTGTTTTTCTGTCAATTTTATGATTTTCCCAGATTTTCCCAGGAACAAATAGAAAGAGGACAATTTTGTATTACTATACAACACTCAGGGCTAAGGATGTGACCATTTTAACAACAATGTGTGGCACATATATATTCACATTCATGCTCTGAAATGCAATCACCCAAAATATACTTGCATTTTTTGTGTGTTCTTGAGCAACAAAACCCACAGAGAACTCAGATATCCATCATTTCAAAAGTGAAAACCCAGATTTATATTTCCAGATTCACGTAGTGTAACTAGTTCCCCCTCAGTAATGGCAGGATCAGTAATGATGTGTGACCTCTAGTTGATTAATTAAGTTGCATTGGTGTTGACCCTGCATTGCTGCAAACAAACCCTGGATTGTTGATGTAACTCTCTTGCACTGATCTAAAAGAAGTGATTCCATAATGCATCACTGCTACCTCACAGTTAGATCCTGTTGTTGCATTCTTATCATGGATAAGTGGTGAAAATCACTGGTTAATAATCAAAATAAAACTGCTTTGGACCAAGATCAGATGTGTGGCCTTGGGGCCGAGAGGAAGCAGGCCCAGCCTCAGGACCTGGGACGCCAGTCTGTCGCAGGGCGCCAGTCTATCACAGGGCGAAAGTCAACACTAAATCATAAAATTTATGAAATTGAAGACGGAAATCCTGATTAAACTGGACCCTATTGACTCCAACAGCTCCTCTCCTTTAAAATACTACATGCAAGTGTTACTTTGAAGTACATGAGTTGATATCTATCTTAAATTGTCATGTGTTGTGTCTTCATTAAAGAAAACCCACCTTGGTGACCTTGGTGAGGAGCTCAGGATGTGCTCCGGAAAGAGTCTTCTGAACTGAATACAACGAAGATGCACCAGCATGTAATAGGACTTCATTTTCAAAGTTTCTGCCGTCCAAAAAAAACGTAAAACCGTACAAAAACACTTTTGTTGTCATGCAGGCATTGAGACCTCCGGAAAAATTGGCATTCAAGGCAATACCAGCATGGTAAAGTGACATCATCAAATCACAGAACAAAATAAAGACCAAAACATTTTAAATCTACCACATATTATTGAGCTGTGCACAAACTGACCTGTCATACTGCACACAACCTAATCAGTCTTCTTATTTTTAGTACGACTATTACATCAGCGGATAACAACTTCAATATTGTGTGGTTATTGTTTGGAACAAAGACAAACAATTGCTCATACATAAATAAAGAGCAGGGCCTGGAACATATTTAATTAGAAATGCAGACGCCGGACAACAATGCTGCCACCTGTTTCCAAGATGTTCTCGGGCCAAGTGAGACAAGGGTCATCAGGAGAAAAATACCATTCAGTCAATGAATATGATGCTATAAATAACTAAGAATTCACCCAAATAGTAACTGATTCTCAGCACACAAGTGTGACACTTCAATATAGATCATTTCTAATATTTTCCCTCCTTTTATTTAAAAACAAGTCCATAGAGCGTCATGGTGTCAGTATCGACCCCGTTTAACATCGCCTCCTGTGTTTGTTTCAGGGGTGCGGCCGTCCCCTCCAATGTTTCCTCTCTATATCGCCAGGCTGAGTGCTAAAACATTGGGAAGTGAGATAAACATGCAAGTCGGGCCAAGGACATGATACATCCTGTACAGACCATCAGTGGTCTCAAAGTTGAACCGGGTGTCGCGGAGCACAGAAACCCCCAAAATATTGATTTTTAACTTTTCATGTGTTTTTTGAGACGTAGATTTTCACCCTGATGTCATTTCGCCCTGTGATCCTTCATTCACTTGGGATTACTTTGTCCCAAAAATAAAGGCTGCTATTCACTTTGTGATGCTGGCGTCGTTATATATCAATCTGCTTGTCATATTCTTGGACCGTGCGTTGGAAATTACTCTCAGGCTGTTCGTGTAATGAAGATAAACAGTCCTTGTATGAACTCTGAGAGGTCGCCGATTATCGACCCCCCCCCCCCCACCATTCTAACAGGAATCCTTCACATTTCACATCTTCCTTGGGAAATGTGCTTCCCCGCACTGTTGTGTGCAGCTTTTTTTCTTTTTTTTCTTTCACTGTTGTGGATTTTCCCTGGAAGAGGGAGGGAGACCGCCCGCTATCGTTTTGAAGGTCCATAGAGGCTGATTTAAAGATGTTTTGACTTTCACGCTGCAGATTTTTTCTCACAGTCCAAACACAAGAAGAAGTGCTTGTGATAATGTGTGAGAGGCTGTAAATCCCCACGTGCAACAGTGATGAATGTTAGAAGGTGTCAGAACTAAAAAAAATGCAGCCACAAGCAGCGATCCCAGGATTAGACTGATGAATCTAGACCTTTAACCTCTAATAATAATGCATCAGTCAATGCAACGGCCAATGAGGGTTAAAGTTAGAATGAGAGAGAATCGGATGAATGCAACTCACAGCTGAGTGTACACCGGGCACATCTTATCTGCATACAGGGGTGTTGCAACAGCAGCTTATGTTAGAGACATGTTGTTCCTAAATCCTCCCCCATGAGGAAATGATTCTTGCCTCCGCAGTGGCGCCCAGATCCTCGACTGTCCTGTGGGCTTAAATTAACAGGTTCAGCCCCTGCGAGAACCGAGCCAAACGTCTGTGTTTGTACACGACTCAACCTGAAGTGCAATAAGCCATCACAGCATCAGAGAGCATTAAAACAAACAACCCCTAAAAAACATATGTGCTCAAAATGATGTGCTTTGTTTATCAAACGGAAGAAACACCCTTCTGTGGTTTTTTGTTTTTGTTTTGCAATAATCAGATGGATTTTTCTGATAATTCAAAGTTTCGAGGTTGAGTCCTGCAGCTCTCATGTGGCGGCGCTCTCTTCGGTTGAATGATGACTTTGTTATTCCAAGCATGTTAACAACAGGTCGCTCATACATCTCTTATGGTTATTATGGCGTGTATTATCGTCTTGTGTGCTTCGTGTGAACGTCCATGTGAGAGAGATTTGATTTTTCTCCAGACTGCTGTTACCTCGCATTATCTCCCCTTTGGATTAAAAAAAAAAAAAAAGGCAAAATAATGACAGCAATGCCAACTAATATTTTCAAAGTAAAGAAGCTGCATGCATTTTATAAAGATAGAAAATATTTGACAACATCAGCGGACACAACAGCAACAATGCCTATACATCTTAGCAGCAACAAACCCTGATTCTCGCTTTCCTGCCGAACACATGCAATCACCGCAACCATCCGTCCGGTCAGGTGACCCGGGAAGGAACACAGGAGTTCAGGGTTATCAGGAGCATATACTTCAGTGCCCTTGACCATAAATTGTTAAGATAATCTCTCAGCCAGTGTGAAGCGTACAGTCAGCAGCATGAACGCCGTCCGTTGAGGCACTAAAACATTTGTCAGTTAACAGCTAATTTAGTGGTGCCTTCCAGTCAAAGGTCTTTTATTGCTGAATAATAACAAATAGAACCCCCCCTCCCTCATTTCCACATGCTGCAGCACAAACATATGGCAAACGGATGACACACTATGCTGAATCAGTGGGAGTAATCTTTTGCAGACTGTTTGGCTTGCTCTCTGTTAACCCCTGAGATGTAGCGTAGCATTTCATTTTCACACATTCTGTTGAACTTATTGGGATGTGCATCATAAAAAAATCTATGAAAAAAAGCATTCCTTTGTATCATATAAAAGTCAAAGTTCATGATTATATTTTAAGGGTATAAATCACCTTAAATCAAATAAAGTGGTTTGAATAGATCATGTACAATGTCTTCAGACTGCAAGATGGATCACCGCTGTCTTTGTTATCTCAAACAATGGCAATTCATAGGGGCAACATCCTTTTAAAATGGAGTGCACTACTGATTACATTTTCCTGTTATGTTTCACAAGAACGTGATGTTTAGACGGCTGTTTCTAGGACTGCCGGACCGTAGCCTATACAATGCAAACGGCGGGGGACGGGCGTGAGACAATGGATATAGCGCTTACGGCCTATTTATAAAAAGGGTAGGACAGCAGATGAAAAGGCCTCGTGGTTTTGTCCCTTAGTGGGGTTGTCCTTTCAAGTTACAGTATATTTTGTCTGTGTTTGAATTTCCAGCTGCATTATTTGCATCCTCAACATCTAACACACGGGGGGAAGGAGTAATAATAATAATAATGCTCATTTACAAAGGAATGTGACCTTCAAGGCTGCATAAAGTGAGAGAGTGAACACTTCAGGGTGCCTTCAGTTGGTCTTTTCAATGGTCAGAGGTAAAAAAACAAACAAAAAAAAACAATTATTGACAAGATATGTGTTTTACTTGATGAAACATACACTTAATGCCAAGAAAGGCCATAACGTTTTGTTCTTGTGTGATCATCACCAACAAGAATAGAATCTTGATATTAATGGGCGATAGTAAAGAAAACATTTTTAATATGATCGCTGTAATCATTCTGAATCATTCAACTCCTCTAAGCTAAGGTTCACTCTTACTGTTCACTCTTACTGGCGCCATTTTCATCCAAAAATCCAGATACACTGGGGAGCACAGAGGAGCGATTAGCTGAAATTTCACTAGGGACTTGATAGAGAACAAAATAGAGCTAAAAAAAGAGTGAATATTGGGCTTACGTCCAACAGGGGGTCAACATAACTAAATGAATGTTTCTCAGTTAGTAAATAGCAACTGTTTGCAAACATCACATCAACTTAAAAAGAGACATTTTATTGCAGGTTTAAGGGGAACTTAATGTAAAATAAAATGTAAAAAATGTATGTAATGTAAAAAAAAAGAAGACCTGAGGGAGATATTAACCCCCGCTTCTTTTGTTGGAAGCCCAAGGACAAACCGGAGAACTCTTCAGTTCACAGACATAGTATTTATTCAGTTCACAGGTGAAGTATGGACTCAGAATGAATGAGCTCCCACAGAATCTCAGTTAGAGCGAGCATGATGTACGGGTACGGGTCACATTTTATCTTCTTGGGCAGAGGTTGAACTTCCACGTAATCGGGTGTCACTGGTCAGTTATCTCTGATGTGAAAATACAGAAATGTGATAAAAAACATGTATGGGTGTCCTTCAGCCGTGTATCTATTTTAGCAGACCTAACTGACCAATCAAAGAGGGCCTTGAAGATTCAACGGGTTCCTGCTTATCAGGTTTCAGAAAATGAAACCAAAATGAACAGTACAAATCTAAAATGAACAAAGTAAAAGCCAATTCTAACAGAGATGTCAGGAAAAGTTTAATTTCTTGTAGGATAAAACTATAAAAGAGGACATTGGCTTTGAAAAAAAGTTTAAAATCTCCAATTAATATCACATTTGGAAATGTTTAAAGGGAGAGAGCTCTCTTCAGTTTTATATAGACGGGAAAAGTGAACCTGCCCTTTAATGGATGTTGACTGTGGACATATGCCAGTGGGACAGGGTTGAGGTCAGCATGTCATGTGTCGTGACCTTCCTGCATTCTGTACACGAACAAATGCAGAAGTTCAAGAGTCTCCAGATGAGTCAGTTATATTGTGATTGTGCAAAATAATAAACTTTGAGCTGCGTTTGTATTGCATTCACTGGTATATGTGTGATTAGGCTACTTAATGCCAAAAGTATATAGTTAAAAATAAAAAAAGTGGTCATACAAATAATAATGATCCAATACTTTAATAGTGTAACACTCTACTGCCTAATGGGTACTTTAATAAAGGTATTTTAATTAAGTGAAATTTTGAATTTTTATCATTATTTTAATAGTGTCATAATTTAACTTAAGCAATTGATCGGAATAACTTCTACCTCGTGCGTCACCCCGCGTGACCCTTCGACCGTAATGGTGCGATGGTGGAAAGCTTTTAATGTGAAGCAGAAACCGGAAGTGGTGGGTTTGTGGGGGGAGGGAGGGGGCTTTAGCTCCCAACGATGCATGTGTTTATAACATGGCTTATAAGGGGGGGTAGAACACCTGTTATTACTATACCTGCTGGGTAAATTATTAATAGGTAAGGTGACGATAGTAAAACAACAGGCACGTGCTGTTGTCTACTTTATATCCTGGTTTACTTCTACTTTAGCCTATGGAACTCTCCGTGACATTACCGTAATACACTCTCACTTACCGTAATACCGTGGTATGTGAAAGTGTTTTAAAGAGAGAGTGAACACTTCAGGGTGCCTTCAGTTGGTCTTTTCAATGGTCAGAGGTAAAAAAACAAACAAAAAAAAACAATTATTGACAAGATATGTGTTTTACTTGATGAAACATACACTTAATGCCAAGAAAGGCCATAACGTTTTGTTCTTGTGTGATCATCACCAACAAGAATAGAATCTTGATATTAATGGGCAATAGTAAAGAAAACATTTTTAATATGATCGCTGTAATCATTCTGAATCATTCAACTCCTCTAAGCTAAGGTTCACTCTTACTTCTCTCGTGGCACCATTTTCATCCAAAAATCCAGATACACTGGGGAGCACAGAGGAGCGATTAGCTGAAATTTCACTAGGGAGTTGATAGAGAACAAAATAGAGCTAAAAAAAGAGTGAATATTGGGCTTACATCCAACAGGGGGTCAACATAACTAAATGAATGTTTCTCAGTTAAATAGCAACTGTTTGCAAACATCACATCAACTTAAAAAGAGACATTTTATTGCAGGTTTAAAGGGAACTTAATGTAAAATAAAATGTAAAAAATGTATGTAATGTAAAAAAAAAGAAGACCTGAGGGAGATATTAACCCCCGCTTCTTTTGTTGGAAGCCCAAGGACAAACCGGAGAACTCTTCAGTTCACAGACATAGTATTTATTCAGTTCACAGGTGAAGTATGGACTCAGAATGAATGAGCTCCCACAGAATCTCAGTTAGAGCGAGCATGATGTACGGGTACGGGTCACATTTTATCTTCTTGGGCAGAGGTTGAACTTCCACGTAATCGGGTGTCACTGGTCAGTTATCTCTGATGTGAAAATACAGAAATGTGATAAAAAACATGTATGGGTGTCCTTCAGCCGTGTATCTATTTTAGCAGACCTAACTGACCAATCAAAGAGGGCCTTGAAGATTCAACGGGTTCCTGCTTATCAGGTTTCAGAAAATGAAACCAAAATGAACAGTACAAATCTAAAATGAACAAAGTAAAAGCCAATTCTAACAGAGATGTCAGGAAAAGTTTAATTTCTTGTAGGATAAAACTATAAAAGAGGACATTGGCTTTGAAAAAAAGTTTAAAATCTCCAATTAATATCACATTTGGAAATGTTTAAAGGGAGAGAGCTCTCTTCAGTTTTA
Source organism: Chelidonichthys spinosus (assembly GCA_029853015.1). Lineage (NCBI taxonomy): Eukaryota > Metazoa > Chordata > Actinopteri > Perciformes > Triglidae > Chelidonichthys > Chelidonichthys spinosus. The sequence continues at coordinate 19,176,681 of CM056840.1, forward strand.
TATAGACGGGAAAAGTGAACCTGCCCTTTAATGGATGTTGACTGTGGACATATGCCAGTGGGACAGGGTTGAGGTCAGCATGTCATGTGTCGTGACCTTCCTGCATTCTGTACACGAACAAATGCAGAAGTTCAAGAGTCTCCAGATGAGTCAGTTATATTGTGATTGTGCAAAATAATAAACTTTGAGCTGCGTTTGTATTGCATTCACTGGTATATGTGTGATTAGGCTACTTAATGCCAAAAGTATATAGTTAAAAATAAAAAAAGTGGTCATACAAATAATAATGATCCAATACTTTAATAGTGTAACACTCTACTGCCTAATGGGTACTTTAATAAAGGTATTTTAATTAAGTGAAATTTTGAATTTTTATCATTATTTTAATAGTGTCATAATTTAACTTAAGCAAATGATCAGAATAACTTCTTCCTCGTGCGTCACCCCGCGTGACCCTTCGACCGTAATGGTGCGATGGTGGAAAGCTTTTAATGTGAAGCAGAAACCGGAAGTGGTGGGTTTGTGGGGGGAGGGAGGGGGCTTTAGCTCCCAACGATGCATGTGTTTATAACATGGCTTATAAGGGGGGGTAGAACACCTGTTATTACTATACCTGCTGGGTAAATTATTAATAGGTAAGGTGACGATAGTAAAACAACAGGCACGTGCTGTTGTCTACTTTATATCCTGGTTTACTTCTACTTTAGCCTATGGAACTCTCCGTGACATTACCGTAATACACTCTCACTTACCGTAATACCGTGGTATGTGAAAGTGTTTTTAAAATCCACGTCCTTGTGAGCGACACAAACTGCTGCCAGAGTTTTACGGCGCATACGCTCACGCGCACATTCACATCTCCCCGAAGCGGGAGGCACAGACCTCCGCGACCAATCAGCGTTGTCCTCGCGCGGAGGGGAGTGAGAGACTTCAGACAGCCGGCTACAAATACTCCGTGGCACCTTTTTTTTTTTTTAAATCGTTGAACGCGCCGTTAAGTCTCCACTCTGAGTCAGGAGTACCTCGAGGTTGTTCGTTATTAACCGCGAGTAAACCGACTTCTTCTTCTTCTTCTTCTTCTTTTTTTGTAACTCGGAGAAGTCGCGAGGACGAATAGGAATCAACCGTTACTCAGTCGCTCGTGGGCTGGAGGATAGCAGACCGTTCCTTCACAATAAAGGAGGGGGAGCGATTTTCTCAGCAAGTGCAGCCGGGTTTAAAAAAAAGTTTCTGCGAGCTGTGAAGCAGTCTCCATCCATCCATCCTCGGAAGAGTACCGCACGTGTTTCCCCCTCTTGCTACCCAGCCACCTGCCGCAACATGACGCGAAGGTCCTGTGCGGTGTACGCGACCGGGGTCATCTGCGCGTGCCTGCTGGTCGTCGGGATTGGTTTATTCGTCGGTCAAGTTTTCAGCAAGTTCATGCAGAACCGTCTCAAAAAGGTAAAAAAAAAACATGCATTGAAAGTTGCTGTGAAAAATAACACGTCTGATGAGAATTATAGAAAACTGTGTGTGACATAATGTCCACTAACCTTCTTCTTCTCTGGATAGATCAAATGTCATTTCTTTGCAGACTTTTAAATCATCTTTTTGTAAACATTTTCATCTATTTCATCAAAGAGTGAGTTAAAACAATAGTATAGTATGTGGGCTCGCCATAGACATTGGACACTGTTGGGTGAGGGAGATGAGGTCCCAGAGGCTCGCCTGCAGTTCCATCTACTGCCAGAGAGGCCGCTAGAAGCAACTCAAATCTTACGGAATACAACTTTAAAATATGCAAACACTGACTGCAATCTAGCAGAAACGAGACCCAAACACTTTGGTGTGTAATCTGCTGCCGGTCATATATCTTATTTTTGTGAAAGTTCCTGTCCATCTCCACCAGGAGTGTCTCTAATGAGCAGCTCAAACTCCCTGAGGTGGAGCAGGGTGGGTTCTTGTGGGTCCAGCAGCACTTTCTCTTCCCCACAGTTAGATAAGTCAAAAGTTCTTCTTGCATTAAAAAAAAAAAAAGACCCGCTTTTACCAGAAAGACTCGTCACGGTGACAAGGAGATGTTCAGAAGCAAATTCCACGGCTAAGAATAAGTAGCGCGGAGGGCTGGGTCTGCGTTGCTTGTTGTCGGTATTGGTTGGTATTTTAATCGCGTGTGAAAAAAGCTGAGGCATGCTGGTCACCCCATTGCACCCTGGGGTGGCTAGAAGCATCTGAGAGAATTCCTTGGAGATGAACTCCTGAAGGACATCCCTGCAAAATACATGTGCGACTTGTTGCTGCACTAATAACTTTAAAGTTGGCGGGAGTAAGAAATGCATATTGGAAACAGAGCTCCAACTCAGATTAGTAGTTGATGAAACAGTTGAATATAAGTTAAATGCATGTGAAAGACAAGAGGATGCTTTTGGGGTTGTCTGACGAAGTACAAATACTTGTGATTTTCGACTTTTTGTGGCAAAATCGTCCGTTAATACAAGGGATTTTTGGAGGGTGGACCCTTGTAATATTTTCCAACATTATTGTTATCTGGACAGGCCAGTTATCTCACTCATTCAAAGAACTATAGGAAGTTCCATCCATCCATCCATTGTCTACCACTTATCCTGTATTCAGGGTCGCGGGGGGGCTGGAGCCGATCCCAGCTGTCATTGGGCGAAGGCAGGGTACACCCTGGACAGGTCACTATAGGAAGTTTGTCGACTCAAAACATTTCAGGATACATTCTAATTCACTATCCAGGGCCGAGCACAACAAGACTTATGAGTCTGCAGCCCTCCGAGGTGGGAAGTAACCAAGTATACAGTCCTCCTCCTCTCCTGTGAGCACCTCCCTGCTTGTCCTCAGGAGTCTCGGTCTCAAACACAGGGATTAGAAACGATATAGATCTCAGCTCGTCTTCTGGGGATGCTTATGCAACACTGTCCAGTTGTTTGATTACTTGCGGTTTTTGAATTTTTTTGCTTCAGAAATGACTCAAACGACGAATCCGGTATCAAAACAGTTTACTTTCCTGTCAATCAGCTAGCATTGATTAATCGGTTTATCATCTCTGCTTTTTTATTCTATTATTTTTACTATAAAAAATTCTGTAAATGTCAATGAATCACTTGATCCATAAAATGTCAGAAAAAAAGTCATAAATATCCATCACTGTTTCCCAAATTCAGTTTTGCTTTAAGTTTTACACGACCAAAAGTCCATTTCCTAAATCTGCTATAAGTTTTCTGTCGATCAGGTTACCAATAAATTGACAATTCTTCTCAGCTTTCATAAATTATGCTTAACTTTGATGACATGTGACGGGGGCTGTCCTTGACTTAAGAAATGACTTACTCAACTAATAACACTTCTACACTTTAGTTGACTAATCGATTAGTTGATTCAATTGACAGATATGTAAAACGGATTTTCTCCACAATCATCCAGAAGCACCACTTTGAAATCACGCTTTGATCTCGAGCACAAGTCCGAGGAGCAGCAGTGTTCGCTAACAGTGTGGGCCAGATTGTTTGCAAATACGGCGAATAATGAAAAGTGTGAAGTGAGAAATTAACACACAAATCTACTATATTGTAATTCATTCCCATTCCCATTCATTCTCCACTTTCTCCCCTGCACTTGAATGCAGGCGTGAGTTGCTATGGTTACGTGCACACACTTTCTGTCAATAAACATAAGGTGGCTGTTTCTTGACTTCATCCAAAAGTTTAGGGGGTTGTACAACTGCAGTTTCAAATACAACATTTTGTCAGTTTCGATCATATTTGGTCCCCTATTTTAAAAAAATAACCAGGGCACCAGGAGTGAACACCATAGATCTTTATTATCCTATGTTTTGAAGAAAAAAATAAGTATATCTGGAGGGTGTGTCAGAAATTGCACCATATTTGGCAATTAGCAAAAAAAAGACAAAAATGGGTTAATTGATGAGGCCAGAAAAGGGTCAAATCAGGTTCAAATTGGACACGTATGCTTTGAATAAACAATAAAACAAAGAATGTTCAGCAGCAAAGAATTTCAGACTTTGCAGGCTTGAGTCAGTCGTCTGCACTGTTTTTTTATTTATTTATTTTTTACAGACTCATTAACTGCAGTTCACTTTTGCTGCTGGATCCTGGATATAGCGTGGTAACCTAATGCCACATGGATGCTGGATGAACAGCCATACCACAGGCAGAATGTCAGTCCCCGTTCCTAACAGGCATGTTCTGCATGGTGCGCTGCACTTTTACCATGAGTTACTTTAAGTTTAGCTTCAAAGATTTCCTGGGTTTCCTAACTGTTTAGTGACGTTCAAAGCATTCCCAGAAGGTTCGCTTTACTTTGATAACAACGTGTACATGAAAGCACCGTTGGCCCTCATTCATTGTTATCATATGGCACACCTTAATCCTTATTTTCATATCAAACCTGCTACTCCATAACAGGTATCAGATGCCTTATACCAGATAGACTTAGTATTGACTTTAGAGGCCATTGGCTGTGTTCACAAGGTATTTCCTAATGCTAAACATTGAAAGGAAATAAGACACATGCTGCAGGAAGTGGAGAAAAGGGAAAAGATCCCAAATAAAAGGGGGAGTTAATCATCAACTATGGATAAGATTTTGATCAAGAGTGTGTTTTACATTTTTAAGTCGATTGATGAATTAACGTCATCACATCATTTCAACGCGATTACACGTCACAAAATTTCCTCCACATGTAGTAACATTACAGCTAAAAATAGATGCTCAATATTTACTTGTCTGTTACTGATAAAATGTACTGTTTGCTCAAAGCCTTCAACCTGAGGCAGTCTGGTGGGGCCCCACAAGTGTTTAGTGTAAGTTAATGGCTCCTTGTGTTGTGGGTTTATAAAGATACTTTTATTGAGCTGTCAGAAAAAAAGGCCTGCAATCTGCTGCAGCATTACCAACAACACTTTGGGGGGGTGTAACCAGGTCACGTAATTAACGAGGTCAAGAGACTCAGCGGGTGGGAGATGTAGTGGCTGGGTTGGTGAGTTGTTGGGGGAGGTCAGCTTAATTACATTTTTAAAAATGCGTTGCCGTTTGCAGTTTGAAAGACTAAAACAGATGTCATAGCTGCAGGAATTTTGCGATCAAGTTTTGAGTTTGTGTGTAAAGGTCTATTTACTAAGTAATGATCCATGCTGGCTTTAGGCCCAGGCTGTGGCCTTTTCGTTCACTTTTAAGGCATTTTGACTTCACACTAGACAGTGTTGAACCGTTAAATAAAAATTAGATTCACACATTTTACCCAATAATATTTATTACACTGAACAGGCAGACGTATATGTATGAAAAAACAATCTCACTCAGTAAATGTGTGGGAGTAACACATGTATTCACACGCAGACACAAATGGTTATCTAGTAACCTGGCGGTATGATTTATTACCTGATGTATCACCTTACCCCCCCTCACCCCAGTCGCACCAGTGTGAAGGATCCCGTTCCATGGATACCTTCCCAACAGTAGACTCTCTTTTGTGTACTAAGCCTCTTTCACACTGCTAGGTTTACTGGGAAACCAGCTTGGTTGGCAGGCCCTCGGCTTCCATGTGAGCGGGGGGGGGGGGGTCAGTATGCAGTGACCTGCTGATGAGGTGAAGGTGAAACATTACTCGTCCCTGAATAGGAATTTGGTCATTTATCTCAGACGAGACTAGACGTGGCCCCTTGCTGAAAGTCTGGCTGGAAGTGCAGATAACTTGAAAGTGCAGATGATGGTGCCAGATAAAAAGGGGATGGCATCACCCAAGTTATCCTCTGGGGGACCATGGATATCTGTGCCCGAAATTTCACAACAAGCCATCCAGTGTTACCACGCTGGTGGTACGAGAGGTCAGACGATCACCTCTCTGAGTGTCGGTGCCAAATTTCACAAGATACAAATGACCAGAAACACATCTATAGATAATGACCTTAAAATGACTGCAATTTGTGTTTTTTATTTTTAGATCTTTGCAGTAATCAAACCAGAGATCCTCCACCACAGCCTCTTGGTGTTCCCACTGAGCTCTGGTCAGAGTGTAAAACTGAAAAGGCCTCGCCATAGTTGTATCTAGCCGAGCAGTCGTGTTGTTTTTTAAACGCAAGTCTGTGTTTGACAAGCTTAAACATGGACAATAAAACCATAGACAGTACTTTTGGTTGACTTTAAACTTAATATTTTAACAACGAAAATACAACAGACCCCCCCCAACCGCGTCATGGTATGGTATGATCCACTTTCTCTCTCTCCCACCTGCCCCGTTCACCCCTGTTATACCTTATTATCTTTTAATTTGAATACAATTTCATTTCTAGTACTTTGTAAAACCAAGTGATGGTAAGATTTCCAGTCACAGTGATATCCCCTACCCCAAAAGTCTGATGTTCTTCTTCATTCACCAATGTGGGAATGATAGTCACAAAATAACATTAAAATGTACAGCATTTTGTTTAAAAAGGGAACTTTCATTAGGTGCCCCTAAAACTCTGTTTCCTAGAAACACCCTTGGGCCTCGCTGTAATGCAACGTTGATGGTTTCAGCAGCAGCAGGGCTACACTGCGTTGCAGCCGGTGGAGTTTTGTGATCTGTATCTGAGACAAACCCCTTTAAAGTATGCAAAACGTTTGCGCTGCGGCTGGAGGATTTTAATGAATAGCTTCTTGTCATGCCCCAGTGTTATTAAAACTATATATTTGCCTGTTTCTACATCAAAGCATGAGCATTTGTGCGTATTTGTGTATTCACCTGCTATGTGTTTTCAAACAGGGAGTGGTGTATGAGTAGCGCTGGTAAGTACTGAGATAAGAGGGTTTCTCTGTTCCTGTTTTTCCATGAGGTATTCCATGTAGCATGCTGGGAGGGTTACCATATTGATTGTTTGAAGCATGAAAGGACGACACAGAAAGACTACGCTCCCCCCTTCCTCAATACAAGGTGACAGCTTTATTGTCCTTGGCTACTCGGCTAAACTTTTTGTCTCTGAACGAGTTGAAGGGACCCCCCCGAAGGAGGAGCGGTGCCCCCGAGCGCTCCCGTGAAATAATGGGCCTCATTGGTGTGTGCTTCTGGGCTCGTTTCATACCCCGAAGTACTGCTTTTAACTATCGCACAAAGCTGACACAATTAGGTCAAGAGATTTCCTCTTGATGTGTTGTCAAAAGAAATACTAATCCTGTTCTCCCCCTTTCCAGCTCCTGGAAAAATAAGACGAATCAGGTTATCTTTGACCCGAGGCGGAGAGATCTGCCGTCCTATCGTACATGTGTAACAAAACAGGATGGAAGAGGTTTTTTAAATGATTTTTTTCATGTCCTTGCACTTCCACATAAGGCCCAGTCCTGAGGAATGTAGCTGGGATCATTAAGGTCGCGGGTCCTGCGCAAACAAGCGGGCATCCAGCTCCCTGCATCACATGATATATCAGCGGGCTCTCCCGAGTGCCAGTTGTCAATGGCAACCGCTGACAATGGAGCCGTGGAAGGGTCTCCCCTAATACCATTCATGTGTGTTGTTGTATGACGCTCAGACGGCAGCTGGCCTCCCCCCCCCCCCCCCAGGATGTTTTTGTTCTCTGGGTTGTTTTTACTACGTAGAGATTGTAGAAACTCCCAACGCAACCTTTAATGTGCAATTTTTGCATCAAGCACATCATCAGTTGAAAGGGAATAAAACCCCTTTTTTATTTGAGTGTATGTGTAGACAACTGTATGTATGTGTGAGTGAATATTCAAACCGAGATGTGTGCTTTATGTCTCGACAGGAGATCGTTTTGGTGGAGAGCAGCCGCGTGTTCGCCTCTTGGAAAACCCCTCCCCCTCCGGTCTACATGGAGTATTTCTTCTTCAACGTTACCAACGTGAACGAGTTTCTTGAAGGGGCAAAGCCGGTGGTCAAGCAGGTCGGACCCTACACGTACAGGTTAGGACGCAAGACCACCTCAGTGCTCAAAGAGAGCTGCATGCGCCTCACATGAAACGTGAAACGTGAAAATGATTTGACCCCAAGCTTTTTTTCCAAAAATACACATTAACATGAATACAACCTATAATAATCAAATAAATATAATATATAATATAATCTTTTTTCAATGTTATGAGGTGAAATTCTGATGTAGAAATGCTGATATAGGATTACAATATGTTTTATAAATATATTAATCTGTCAACAATTATTATTTTAATGGCTTAGCATATGCAAGTACATTTATACATGGGAATATAGGCTGCACTACACAATAAGCAACACAATTATACGATATGAAATAGGGGGTCCCTCCACCACGTCACTATAGGCCTTGGGGGTAAAAAAAAAAGAAAAACATTGAAGACCTCTGCTTTAAAGTTTCTTCAAATATTTGTTGATATTATATGATCTTTTCCAAATATGAATGGGTTACTTTTTCGATATTAACTTGACATGATATTGGCCATGCAGCACTTATTTAAAAAGAAAGTGCGTCGCATTTTCTGGCCTCTATATCTCAGCCAAAACCCACAAAAACACTGAAACTGTCTGCACGCCACACGACAGAAGTGATTAATGATCGAGGGATGTTTTTGTGCAGAATGAGGAACAGGGTGAACACACAGCCTTAGACCCGACATATATAATCGATATCAGCCAGTGTTGCCGTTTGTGTTTATTGAGTTTTTCGGCTTTGTGGATTCATGTTTTCTTCCTCTTGCAATCATGTTGTAATGCGGCCGTTATTTGCTCAGGGCCTATGGTAACTCAAAAAGGGAAGAAATAAGCTTCCCCTTCTCTGCCTCTGTATCTGTCCTTTTTTACATTTCTTTTTACATATCAAGCATTCAAGACAGGTGCATTTTATCACCTCTCACATTCTACTCTTTCACCCACTATATGAATCACCCTAAAGGTCAGACAGTCTATATTAACGTTGTTTTTCGTATCCTGTCCCGACCGTCATGTGAGTTGACGTCATGCAGATTCACTTCTAAAGCGCCCACTGCAACACTTAAACTAATATCAAGGTTCACTGCTCACCAGGACAAACACCCAGAGTGTGCATGTCCAGATAATCTAGCCACCTAATTCAGGGCCTCTTGATCTCAAACGGATGTTGTGTTCATAGGAAGTGGTTTTGTGAGGAAACAGCAATGTAATGTTTTGTGTCTGAATTCTTAACTGGTCTAAGATGCTCATTTGTGATTGAGACAATTCGAAAAATCTTAATGAAAATATATATGTATTTATTTAAAAATGTTTAGGAAACAAAAACATGATAATGTTGTTTTTTTGGTGTGCCCAGGGAGTACAGGTATAAGGACAACGTAACCATGCTGGACAACGACACGATGGTGTCTGCATACAACTACAAAAGCTTTGTGTTCCTGAGGGAGAAGTCTGTGGGCGACCCAGCTGTGGATAGCATCACCACTGTCAACATCCCAGCTTGGGTGAGTCATAAACTAAAAAACATGTAGGGGAAAGTGGGGGAAAGTTGAGTCCATGATCTCTAACCTTCTACTGCACTTTGGTTATTGTTTCCTCAATCCCACCCTCAATGCCCACCACCTCCCTCTCACCTCGCCCCTGCTTTCTTTTCCACCTCGACTCCCACTCCGCCCCACTCCCACTTCCTGTCTCCAGGCCGTGATGAACAAGGTGAAAGGGAGTTTCTTTAGGTCCTCCATGGTGTCCATCTGGATGAACTCTATCGGGAGCGGCCTCTTCACTACTCGCACTGTGGACGAATTGCTGTGGGGCTACGAAGATCCCCTGCTTGCCCGGGTTTCTCAAACTAATCCCGATGTGGAGAAGGTTTTTGGGCTCATGTACAAGGCACGTACGCTGGATTTTGTTCATTCATTTATTCTTTTTTTATCAATTTCTCCTCGAAATCCAGTCACGCTGCAACAGGTGTTTTACATGATAAGAAATGGGTTTTGTTGTTGTTGAAAAAACACCTTTTAGTAACTTGAATCTTTGGATCTGTTTAGAAAAATGGCAGTCACAGCGGGGAATTTGTCTACCACACTGGGACGCAGAACTCCTTGGATTATGGCCGTGTCGAAACATGGAAAGGCGAAAGGTAGCGTTGATGAAGTCTCACACACACACACACACACACACTCCTTCTCTGTCTCCATCCACTGTGTAAATCTTCGTTGGGCAACCTTTGGATATAAAAAGTTTCTGAAATCTAGCTGCTTTCCTGCCAATAATGAGAAAGCGCTGTCTGTCTGTTCTGCCTTGGGACATCCTGATACTCTGGATGCCTTAATGCCTTTGCAGTGACCGTTCTTATCCCGTTTTATTTTTACTCAGCATGGAGTGTCTAATTACACTTCCCACTCCTGGGGAAACCGCTCTTTTCAACTCTGATTTCCAGATAAAAACCTGTTTGTTCATCAAAACATTTAGCTGTAATTTAACGTTATTAAGATGCTGATGATAAAAGTGTTGACGTCACATCTGGCTTTGAAAACAGTTTATCCACACAAAAAAATAACAAAAAGAAGTAGAGTTATGCTTTGCTTGGAGACACGTCTGCATTCAATCATATGAACATTATGCATTTTATATTGAATATTTGTTCTAAATGTTCTGTTGATGCATTTTTAAAAGATGATTATATGAAATGCTCATGTTTGTGTTGCAGCCGGCTTAAATACTGGACGTCTGAACAAAGCAACAGCATCAATGGATCGGACGGAAGTGCTTTCCATCCCCTGCTGGACAAGAACGAGCGCATTTATATCTTCACTTCAGACCTCTGCAGGTACGCTTCAGCATCACGGGGCCTCCCTGCAGCCCGCCGCTCCCATGTGGCGCCATTTTAAGATAAAATCACCACTCTTCACCATTGCTATTATGTTTCCTTAAGAGTGAGTGTAGCGTTACATAAATATCCTGGTGGTGATATTAATCTGTTGTGGATAGATGGCAATCTGACGGTAGGTTGTGAAATCTCAACTATAGGATGAATTTGCGTGGTCCTCAGAGAATCCTAATTTCACTGGTGATCCCAAGACTTTTCCCCTCTAGCGCCACCAGCAGGTCAGAATTTCTTGAATGAAAAAGGAGAAAAGTTCAAAAACACCACTGCTCATCTCTTGCATGCTCCACTTTGTACAAGTGAGCCCCTAGTGTCCGATAGATGATACTGCACCTTGATTGTGTGGGTTATGATGAAGCGGCGAGTCTATTTCTGCTACATGACCTCGTGCCATGAATGTTGGACTGGACTCACCTCACAGCAGGAAACCCTCCGGTGCTGAAAGATGAAGCCGACGTTGAAGTGCCACGTTTTTTAGTCTGGTGGCATCGTTTGAGTGAGTTTGCTGATCTGATGGCTGTAAGGCTACCTCAGATACTGATGTGAAGCTCAAATTGGGTCTCCATCTTTGGGAGTGAGGTCACGACCGGAGCCACCCATCACAACTTGTGAAACTACACCCATCTTGTATAGAGTGAGCAGGACAAAGGCTGTCATGTCTGGTCTGGAGATTTAAGCACAGGCCTTGGATCCCAAGGATCGTTATCATAACATCCTGATCTGTTTTCTCACCAAGCCCTTTTTTTATCACCTATATGCCTTTTGGAAGGACTAGCAGGAAACACTTTATGGTGGACTTACATGAGGAGGAATGTTGCTCCAGAGCGTAATGAGGATGGAAGTTGGAAGGGGAAGGAAAATCGTGGGAGTGAGAAACAAAAAAAATCCTTAAAGCATTGTATGGTCGTTGACAAGCAGTGAATGCTATTCCCAGCATCGGGAGAGAACATTTGTTTATTGATGCTTCTTAATATAGGCTGAATGCATCTGGCCACATTTTTTATGTTTGCCAAAACATGTTCAACTGCCAAGTCATGTCCATGAGTCCAGATTTCTGCGGGAATTTAGAAATCTGGATTTCATTAAACTCATGAAGAGAGTTAAAGTGCTAAAGTTAAAGGAACTAGTGAAATGCTTAGTTAAAGGAACTAGTGAAATGCTTAGTTCAAGGAACTAGTGAGATGCTTAGTTAAAGGAACTAGTGAAATGCTTAGTTCAAGGAACTAGTGAAATGCTTAGTTAAAGGAACTAGTGAAATGCTTCGTTAAAGGAACTAGTGAAATGCTTAGTTCAAGGAACTAGTGAAATGCTTAGTTAAAGGAACTAGTGATATGCTAAGTTAAAGGAACTAGTGAAATGCTTCGTTAAAGGAACTAGTGAAATGCTTAGTTAAAGGAACTAGTGAAATGCTTAGTTAAAGGAACTAGTGAGATGCTTAGTTAAAGGAACTAGTGAAATGCTTAGTTCAAGGAACTAGTGAAATGCTTAGTTAAAGGAACTAGTGAAATGCTTCGTTAAAGGAACTAGTGAAATGCTTAGTTCAAGGAACTAGTGAAATGCTTAGTTAAAGGAACTAGTGATATGCTAAGTTAAAGGAACTAGTGAAATGCTTAGTTAAAGGAACTAGTGAAATGCTTCGTTAAAGGAACTAGTGAAATGCTTAGTTCAAGGAACTAGTGAAATGCTTCGTTAAAGGAACTAGTGAAATGCTTAGTTAAAGGAACTAGTGAAATGCTTAGTTAAAGGAACTAGTGAAATGCTTCATTAAAGGAACTAGTGAAATGCTTAGTTCAAGGAACTAGTGAAATGCTTCGTTAAAGGAACTAGTGAAATGCTTAGTTCAAGGAACTAGTGAAATGCTTCGTTAAAGGAACTAGTGAAATGCTTAGTTCAAGGAACTAGTGAAATGCTTCGTTAAAGGAACTAGTGAAATGCTTAGTTAAAGGAACTAGTGAAATGCTTAGTTAAAGGAACTAGTGAAATGCTAAGTTAAAGGAACTAGTGAAATGCTGCGCCCTGATGCCGACTGCACCGATGAAACTGTGTCCTTGTCCTGGCTGCTGGCGAGCATGTGGAGCGTGGACGCAATCTGTTGGAGTTGCATGGTTCTATCTTTGACTCTGATTGGATGTGTGCCAAAAAAAAAAACCCTCCTCCAAATGTTTACACTTTCACCTATTTAATCACTGCGCGATGGCTTCATCACATCTGTCTGTGCTGACGTGGTTTCAGAGAAGACTCCTCCATCCTATTTCCTGTTCTCTGTCTTTTTTTAATCATACTTTGACGATGAAATGTGTAAGTGTTAACCTTTCACACAGACACTGACTCAAGTTAAGAGTTGCTCAACAGCACTTGGCCTTAATACGTGTTACACTTAAGTGACATCTGGGACTGATCTGAAGGAAGAGGTGGGTGGGGGTTGACCTGACATGGGAAGTGACCCTTTGGTTCAGTAACTGACAGCTCAACCAAAAAAAAAACGTAGGACTTTGACGAATTGCAAACAGGTGTCATTGTTCAAATACCAACTTGCCTTTTGCCGTACATTAATCTTCCCTCTGGCTGTGGTCCCTCGTTTTACACTTCATTTGATTTGAATAGATTCTGAGGGTAAACTAAAACAATGGAAACATTCAACCCAACATAGAAAAACAAAATCCCATCAAATCGAAGCATGACGCAGGTTAGAAGTTAACTTGACTTCTGTGCTACAAACTTGCGTGACAGTTGTATTGTAAGTTATTGTCGATTATACTCACTTTTACTAAAACACTACATTCTCCTATCTCCTTTCCATTCTCATCACATTTTTGGCCTCAACACATTGAAGGGATTTGGATACAAAAGATCCATATAAGTCACGTGATCAGCTGGAGGAGATGGCGGCTTAGGTCGAATACGCTCAACCCAGCATTGCTATTTTTATTGATTTTTACCGTTGTGACAACTATTACTTTTTTCATTTGAGTGCACCGCTGACTGTAAATACGCCATGACGGATTCGAGCAAGAAATTTGAGCCAGGCCTTGCTGTAAAGACCAGAGGGAAGTCCGACATGGAGGCTATTGCGGAAGCTGTACTTGAAAAACAACGTGGCTACCTGGAGACACGCTTTGACAAACTTCAGCAGATGGGAGAAGACACGGAGGCAAAATTAGGAGCCATTCAAGCTGATTTATTTTCTCTAAACGACAGTATCGGCTCCGTCAATGTGGAACTCGGCAAAATACGGACGGATGTTGAAAGTAACCGTGGGAAGCTAACCAGCCATGAGGCCACGTTGGAGACCATGCAACTTAAGCTAGCGGACCTGGAGGACCGGAGCAGGCGCTGCAACGTCCGCGCCATCGGGCTACCAGAAGGGATCGAAGGGTCCAACGCGGTCCAGTTCCTCACGAAATCGCTGCCGAAGTGGTTTCCCACCCTGGGCAATCTAGAAGGCGAAATCATGCGTGCTCACCGAGTGTACAGTGATAACAGCAGAAAGAGATCCGGGTCCCGTACCCTAATCTTTAACACGCTCAGATACACAACACGGCAACTCATCCTTCGTGCCGCAAAGAAGTCCCCGCTTGTAATGAATGGGCGGCCGGTTCGCTTCTCACCTGACTACAGCAGCTACACTGTCAAAAGGCGACAAGCTTTTACCCAAGCCATGAACATGGCCCGAGCCAAAGGAGTGGAGTTTTTTCTACTCTACCCCGCTACACTGAAAGTCAAAGCGGCCGGCAAAACGGAGGCTTTCCAGTCCGCGGAGGAGGCCGAGGATTTCATCGGCTCCCTCCCGGCGTCGAGAGTCCCACCTGTGGCTGGGAATGACGACTCGGTGCCTGGCCGACTAGACGAAGCTGCGGGCTAACCACAACGGAACTGAATCATCCTACACGGTGCCTGGATTAAAGCGCTGACCATCACTCGGAGCTTCTGCCGCAGTATGGTTTGTTAATCGGAGTCTGTGACAGGTTTCCGTTTCCATTTTTTCTTTTCTTTTTATGATCAGCGAGATGTGACACCTTTTATATTTTGATGCTTAAGCAACCAGGCTCGTGTCTTCCTTCTCAAAGAACAGCACTGAGCACACACCCCCTTTATTTCTGTGTTTTGTTTCGGACACAGACTTTGTTTGCTGTTCATATGCTTGGTTAGTCATGGTCACTGCCAGCAGGAATGATGAGGACAATCGTAAGCTAACCTTTGCACTTGGTCACCTCTAACTTTGTTTACTATGGACTCAGTTAATCTTATTACTCAGGTGTCCCTGCCTTTTTTTTTTTTTTTTTTTTTTTTTATGCTGCGTCCCGGCCTCTCTGTTCCATGCTCTCTAATTTAAGGTGCATGTAAGTGTGTCGGGGCATGAAAGTAACACTAACCTAAGACACTACCTGGAATCCTGTTGCTATTGTTTCCTTTTCTTTCCTGTTTGTTTCCAACATAAAGTAAGAAAAAGTAAATCAGCTATCTCTGCTGGAGGCAGCTCATTCTGGCCTGATATCAACGGTTCTGTTTATTAACTGCTGGGTTTGAGGTTGAAGTTTGAACCTTTGCGGCCCCATATCCATACTAGATCACGGATAAACATATGAGGGTTTTATTATTTTTTGGCTTATTTATTTTGAGCCTTAATGTTCATGGGGTTTCATATATCATGTTGTTTTTCGGGCACCATCAAGGGGTATTTTGGGGTAAGTTGATGTCTTTGCTATTATCATATTTTGGGAAACAGGAGTTGAACTTGAAACTGCTAATCAAGGATGAGGTACACACATGGTCGATTACTTTGAGTTCAGCATGCAGTAATGGGTGATTTATCTGTTTTGGTTTGGAATTGCGATGGGTTAAATACGCCACACAAGAGGACCAGCGTCCTTACTTTTTTGCGCCGGCGGAAAATTGACCTGGCTCTCCTACAGGAGACGCACCTGTTAAGCAGAGACTCTGGTCGCATGGCCAACAGATTTTACCATACAATTGCTTCCTCTTCAGCTGAGACAAAAAGTAAAGGAGTAGCTATTGTTTGTAAACGTAATCTAAAAATTAAGGTGTTGGATGTATGGGCGGACACAGCAGGAAGGATAGCAGTGGCCAAGGTGGAATTGTATGGGAGGAAGGTAGCTGTTGTCTCTGCTTATGCTCCAAACAAATTTGACAAGACTTTTTATGACATACTTACACAGAAGATGTTAGAACTATCTGAATATTCTCTCATCGTGGGGGCAGATATGAATGCTGTGTGGCATACAGACGATCGATCTAGCTTGAGCGCCTCCAAAGATCAACAGCTAGCAACTGCAGCTTTACAGTCATGGGCTAAGACCCTCGGTCTAATAGATGTATGGCGTTCCTTTAACCCAACCATGAAAGATTACTCCTTTTTTTCAGCCAGACATAAATCATTTTCGCGGATAGACTTTCTTTTCACTTCACCACAATTTTTTCAAAAAATTAATGATGCTGCCTTGCTATCTATTGCTTTATCAGACCATAAAGGAGTATTTTGCGGTGCAACCTTGGGCTGCTTATCCAAACGTGCTGCTAGGTGGCGCTTTAATACCACTTTGTTAAAAAATGATGATTATAAATCTCAGTTTCTGTCCCATCTAAAGGAATTTCTGGACTTTAATGTAGACTCAGTCAGTGACCCCAGGATTTTATGGAATGCAGTCAAAGGGTTCATACGAAGCAACGCCATCCGTTTTGCCTCAAATATGCGTAGGGATAGATCAGCTAAATTGCAGGCCTTGGAAGCTGACTTGGCTAGAATAGAACTGACCTTACAAAATAACTATTCCCAACAGGTTGAACTACAACGGGAAATAATTAAAAAAGAGATTAATAATATTTTAAAACAGCAATCAGAATTCCTGATACATAGGACTAGACAGCGTTACTATTTTCAGGGGTCTAGACCCAGCCATCTTCTCGCCTCCAAAATAAGGAACAACGAGTACTTTGCTGACATTCCTTCTATCAGGTCAACAACGGGCCAAATTCTGACTGATCCTAAGCAGGTGAATGAGACCTTTTGCACATATTATTCTAATTTATACCAGTCGGAGATACAGTTGGATAGAGATAAGTGTCAGAACTTCCTTGGCCAATTAGATCTACCACAATTGGCAGTGGCTGACTCAGCGCATCTAGACGCACCCATTTCACTGGAAGAACTTAAAGCAGCAGCTCTCGACATGCAAAGAAACAAATCTCCAGGGTTTGATGGAATACCTCCAGAGGTATATGTGGAATTCTGGGATGTGCTGAGTCCGTTACTTCTAGACATGATAATGACATCTATAGACAAAGGAAGTTTTTCAAGAGATGTCAATATAGCTCTAATATCCTTGCTCATAAAGAAAGACAAGGACCCGGTAGACTGCAGTAGTTATAGACCTCTCAGTTTATTAAATGCAGATCTTAAAATATATGCAAAGGTGCTGGCCAGACGCATTCAGAATCACATGCCGACATTAGTTAGCTGTGATCAGACTGGATTCATAAAGTCTAGGCTAGCTGCAGACAATGTCAGACGACTTCTCCATATAGTCGATGCAGCAGTGGACAAAACAGTACCAGCTGTAGTGCTATCCCTTGACGCTATGAAAGCCTTCGATAGGCTGGAATGGTCATTTTTGTGGGCGGTTTTGGGAAAAATGGGTTTCGGAAATAACTTTATTCATATGATAAAGGTCCTGTATTCAAATCCCTCAGCTCTGGTACTCACCGGCCAACTCTCCTCTGCGCTGTTCCCTGTCACCAGATCATCCCGACAGGGCTGTCCCCTATCGCCAGCACTTTTTGCTCTTTCTCTTGAGCCACTTGCTCAGATGATTCGTCAGTCCCCCATTGTGCATCCTATTTCAGTTCATGATTCTAATCACCACCTGTCATTGTATGCTGATGACGTGTTGGTCTTCATGGAGAAGCCTCTGCAATCTATACCTAACTTACTGTCCATTTGTGAAGAATTTAGCTGCCTCTCAGGTTTTAAGATCAACTGGACCAAATCTGCGTTACTCCCCCTTAATGATTCAGCTAAAGGGTTGCAATTTCCAGCTGGCATCCCAGTTGTCCAGGATTTTAAGTACCTCGGAATACAAATTTTCCCGTCCTTGAACCGTATTGTTACGCATAACTACTCAAAAACATTTAATAAAGTTAAGGCAGACCTGGATAGGTGGATTAGTCTCCCTAACTCTCTTAGAGCACGTGTCTCTATAGTCAAAATGAACATTTTACCCAGGATTAATTTTATCAGCTCAATGATTCCCCTCTCTCCTCCTGTCAATTATTGGAACAAACTACATTCTAGTGTGTCTCGATTTATCTGGAACAGAAAGCGCCCGCGCCTTAAACTGTCCATCACACAAAGAAGTGTGGCCAGTGGTGGCTTATCTGTACCAAACTTTAAGTTTTATTTCTGGTCATTTGTACTTAGACCATTACTTGTGTGGCATGACTCTGATGCCTTGGTTTCCTGGCGCAGGCTAGAAGGAAACTGTGTGAGACCCTGGAACTTGCAGGATGTTCTTTTTGCTAACATATCCAATAAACAATGCAGATTACGTTTTGGCCCAATAGTTTCACAGCTCATCCAGACATGGCGTGCGGCTGAGCTTCAGTGTAAGATCTCCTGCAAGTGGCATACACTTACACCGATTTTTAACAACCACGGCCTACTGATCGGAGGGAGACCTATTTCCTGTGCTGCCTGGAGTAACAGTAATATTCGCACTTTAGACAAAGTATATAGTGACATTGGGCTGCGCACCTTTCAAGATATTAGAGACAGGTATAATTTGCCAGCAAACTCGTTCTTTTTTTATCTGCAACTTAGATCATCTTTACAGGCACATGGTGCTCCGGCACAACAACCGCTACACATTCACCCACTACACAAATTACTTGCCACTCGAATTAAAAAGAGAGGTGTAGTATCTGCACTTTATCATTTTTTCTTGAAGGCCTCCTATAATGAACTACCACTTGACAGAATATGGAGGTATGACTGCCCCAATTTGAACTCTGATTTTGATTGGTCTCAGGTCTGGGCAAATATTAAAGAGGCTTCCCGCAACCCAGACCACCAGCAGATCCACTTTAACTATGTACACAGAACATATTTAACCCCTCGCAAACTCCACTGTATGAAGTTGATAACTGATCCTTTGTGTAGCCTATGTTCTATGAAGGCCTCTGGCACTTTTTTGCATATGATGTGGAATTGCCCTCCAGTTTCACAGTTCTGGTCCAAGGTGGCAGCCAAGCTTTCTGATTTAGTATCAGTGACCATACCAGTGACTATACCTGTCCTTTTGCTAATTGATTTGTCAGAAGTTAATATTACTAAAATCAAAAAGCGCACTGTACTGGCTGGCTTGACAGCTGCCAAGAAGTTGATAGCCTTAAGATGGAAACCTCCCCACTCTCTCACCATCAGACACTGGGCACTTACTTTCCTAGATGTAATTTATCTAGAATTATCAACTGCTAGAATTAATGGTGCTAATGAGGCTACCATAAACAACTGGCGTGCAGCAGCTGACTCACTGAAAGAACTTATAAGATGAGCTCTTCCCTTACTTGATATCTTGTTGTGAGACTCTATCCTCCTTGTTTCTCCTGATTGGGTTTGTGTGTGGGTGTTGGGGTGGGGCGGGTGGGGGGTTGGTGCCTCCTTTTCTTTTCCTTTTTTTTTTTTTTTTTTTTTTTTTTTTTTTTTTTTTTTTTACTTATTTTTATGTACTTTTGGTTTGATTTTGCTTGCACCTATGAAGCGCAAGGTTAACACCAATATCTTTATTATTTTTCAATATAGTTTTTACAGTCAATTTTGTACTGTTTTCTATTAATGTCAATTAATGAGTCATGTTCTTTGGCTGTAACTTGTATTCTTGTTAAATAAACATTTGATCACAAAAAAAAAACAAAAGATCCATATTGTAGCTTAGTTTATCTCAGATGAATTCTCGCTGTAACAAGTCTCTCGTGCCCCAGCAGTGCAAGGCAGAGGCTTTCACGGTCCCGGGTCCTAGTGAGGAAACATGTAAGGCTTCTTTTTCTTTGCTTGGCTTCTCTCGCGGAGGTCAAGGGAAAGGTCTGTACAGTATTGTTGCACGATTGGTGGGCCGAGTAGCAAAGGGCCGCATCCTCCCGGCCAGTTGGCAGACACTGTATGGAGCTCTTTGTTCTCGCTGAGAATCGTCGGGATTCCCTTGGAAAAGCGGCGCTGCAGATATATAGAACAAGGATGAACCGCTTACAGTCATGTGATTCTCTTAGCGGCTGTTAAAACAATAAAACCATAAATCATAGCCAACGATTCACCTTTTCTCCATTCTCTGCACCCAAGCAGGACTACTTCTACATACTGCATAAGTCAAGATAAATACAGCTTCTTCCTTGAAATTGAAAATCAATTTGATTTTCTATTTTCTGAGAAGAAAGGAAACTGATGATTGATTGATTTATTCTACAACTTTTGTGTGATGTGACGACATTTTAATGGACGAATCGTTGACTTCAGGCTCGGACAAGCAGATCTAAGCTGAGCATGCGTGTAATTCTATAGAGCTGTTTTTACAGTTCACATGCTTCCACCAGCCTCTGTGAAGAAATCACTCCTTTATATTCATATTTCATCGTGCACACGTGACACAGCAGTAGGATTAAATGTGATATGATGAACAACACGCGATGCTTTTCTCTCTCCAGGTCGATCCACATGGAGTTTGAAAAAGATGTCGTGGTGAAAGGAATCCCAGCATACCGCTTCACACCGCCGCGCTCTGTTTTTGCCAGCAAAGAGGAGAACCCGGCAAACGAGGGTTTCTGCGTCACCCCAAAGGAGTGCCTGGGAACCGGCCTTCTCAAAGTCAGTCCCTGTCGGAAAGGTAAATGTCAGCTCATGCAGCATATTTCCTCACCAACGCTTTGCCCTTTGACATTCAGCTCAGCGCCTCTCTTCTCTTCGCTCGTTTCTTTAATTAGCTGTACATCCCACACACACACTCTGAGCTTTACACTCTGACCTCGGCCTTTATGGTGAACATGCTTTTATTTTGAAAGGTCAGATGTTTTTTTTTGTGTGCTTTCTACCAAGCCCACGTTATTAAAAAAAAAAAATCTTATATGAGTTATGTCGTCCTTTTATTTTCCTTCCTACTATCAGCAGCACTAATACCCTCTAAATGACCCCATGTGACACAGCCCTCTCAATACCTCAGGCACCATCTGACCATGACTGGCACAGTAGCTGAAGGGGGGGGTTAAGCTCCGTCACCTGACTCTGGCCTTGAATATGACCAGGCGTTACCTCAGTGTCTGAGTTATCCGACCTTTTTTATTACGGTATTATCATTCCATGTGAAAGAACAATACCAGTGTTTTAACAGGTTTCACAAATCATTTTTTGTTTTAAATGTATTTATGAATTTCGGTTAATTCTAGTATCGACATGCAGCATTGTAATTAAGCCGTCAGGTAATACATCTGAAAGCAGATTGATTTGATTTATAGACAAAGGAAAAAACAGACTTTGTTGGTGTTTGAAAGATAGACTACTAGCGTATGGAGGTGAATGGAAACTCAGAGCTGCCGTGTTGTGTATGTTAACATACACAATAGACTTTATGACGAAAAAAAAGGTGCTTTGAGGTCACGGTTCAAATTTAGCCAGCAACAGGCGCTTAGAAGAGCATGTGTGTGTACGAGGAATGAGCGGTCGAGCATACCAATACAAATATGTGTGTGTGTGTGTGTGTGTGCTACGGTGACCTTGTGGGTCGTCACGGGAACAGCCTCTCAGGTGACCGCGTGCGTCCAATGTTTTGTCAAACGTGTGTTGCCAAACACACACGGGCAGGAAAACTGTCACCTCTGCCCCACTTCATCAGCACCCGTAACCGCGCCGCCATCTCTGACTTTGCACCCCCCCCTTCCCCGCCAACGCACGGAGAGAGTGACATTGTCCGACAACTTGAGCTCAACCTACAATTAATCACCTTATCTGCCGTATCATCGGAACGCAGGGTCTCTCCTGTTTACAATATGAGGAAGGAACCGAGCAAGAGTAACAAGATTCTTTATCGGGATATTAAGTACGGCCTCTAAGCTGTTCTACAAACGGGACGTTGTGGTCCATTGTTTACCTATTGTTTGTTTTCTTTTGGAAGATTGACCCGAAACATAACATGCTTGTCCTGTGATGGAGGTCATATCGTATCTCTCTCCCTCGAGGGACTATTCCCAAATGTTTTGAGATCGCTCTGATAAGATCACACATCAAACAGCAGGAAATGTGATATTTAAAAAAAAAAATGTTGCTTTCTAGGCAGCTGCTTCAATTGGCGTCTCAAGTGTTGGGTCAGGAACACTTTTGTGTCCTACATGAACGCATTATTTTGAAGCAGTGAACACATAGAAACGACATACTTCTTCTGCAGGTTCCCTTCAGCAGATGCTCTGATGTGCACATATACATATTCAAACCCCTTTGAGATTCACCGCTGAGGCAATGACGTCTGTGTGGGTCATGTGATGATGTAAAAAAAAATACTTGAATTAATGAATTCAAGTGTGAATTAGCCAGATGAATGAGAAAAGGCTTTTTAGGGAGACACGTGGCAGCTCTAGTGCCTCTTGTTTTAATTATGTCTCATTAAACCCTCATTAGAGATAATGAAGGACACCATCTGTCACAGGTGACATTAACTCCACTTATAGAGAGACGTGCACCATTATTTGTTGCTCAGCTTCATGTTGCCTCTCCTCCCCCTCACACAGGTGCCCCTGTAGTCGCCTCCTTTCCTCATTTCTACCTGGGAGACACTAAATATGTGGCCGCCATCGAAGGAATGTCCCCTCAAAGGGAGCATCACCAAACGTTCCTCGACCTCAACCCGGTAAGTGCATCCACCTCCACCTCCGATCAGTTGTGTGTTGAAAGGAACCAGTGCATTAAGATGTACTGCTACCCCATCTAGTGGCGTATACGTAGTAGTACAGAAGAAGAGCAACATCCCCCCTCATTCTGCTAGATTTCATTTCCTTGTCCCCGTACTTTACATGACGCTTTATCTTATTTTACTTTTTGCTTGCAGACCACTGGAGTGATCGTACGTGCCAACAAGAGGGCACAGATAAACATCTTGATGGGCAGAGTCTCCGGATTCCCGTGAGTGTCTGCGTCCCAACACCAGCTTCTCTATTCTTGATGCGTGTCTGTGCTATATGTGATTGTTTCACATCCTTTTCATTCACAGGAAAACTAGAACCCTGAATGAAACCATCTTTCCCGTCATGTTCCTCAATGAGGTAAAATAATACTTTGAAAACTGTGTTTTTTTTGTTGTTTGTTTTCAGACACAATCCAAACTCATTCCTATTTAAATGCATCAGTAATCACTTCTGATCAGGTGCAATGATTACATCATGTGTCACAATTACCCAGGTGAAATTAATTCATGCATAACATTTGTTTGATGCTATAAAAGACAAAACATTTGAAATTATTCCAACTTCATGGACGACCCTGGATATATAAGATGCTGAACGGGTCACTAAATAAAGTTTCCTCTCCTGCTGTTTTTTAAACCGGTTCTTTTCATTCAGAGCGTGGTGATCGACGATGCATCTGCGGCGAGAGTGCACAAGCTGCTGATGATCAGTAACATAGTGTCCAACTTCCCGCTCATCATCGTGGGACTGGGCGGCATCATGCTGCTGGTCTTCATCATCCTCCTGCTCCGGGCCCGCAAACAGAAGGTACGACGACTCTTCTGGACCCCCCCCCCCCCCCCCCCCCATCTCACTAACTAACAGCTTGCGATTTGCTTGCTTCGTCACAATAAGTAATTGGGGTTGCTTAACCACGCACTAATTGCACTGTGTGTGTCTCCATGCAGAATGAAGTAAAGCGTGCTGTGTTTACCAAGCCTCTCTATGCTGTAAGTCTCTTAACGGTGTTTTTATTTATCGTCACTTTATTCAAGCTTGTGTCAAAATATATATATTCAGTACTTCACGTCGTATGCAGTATGTCTCGAGGACTTTCACCTCTCCTGATTTAATTCTGGTGCTGCACAGTATTAACACATCGCCGTGATTCAGTAATACTAAATGTCCGTGTGAGTGATGTAATCGCTGGCAATGTGAGATGACATGACACTAAACTTTTTAGATACGCGTATATAACTGGGCAATTTGTTTGTTTTAATCTTCGTTCTCCCGCTGCAGAGCTCCACCGAAGAGGACACCTCTTACTCCCCCGTCAGTGACAAGGAGAAGGAGGATCCTCAGAACGGAACCTACATCGGCTTGACATCCAAAGATGACCCACAAGCTTGAGGAGGCAGGGGAATGATTAGAAGGAGGGACAGAACTTCAGGTTTCAGGAGATTGTCAAGAAATTGTCTGCTTTATGATTGGAAATCTGTGTGTGGGTGGGAGGGGAGGGGAATGTGTGTTTAGTCCCAAACATACTGTGCTGTATGTTTTTAATTCTACCCATGGAGGGCCACCTTTAAGTCTAGTATACAGTATGCACTGTATCCCCACTGAGGGCTTCTTCTCGCTGTCAAATCAGTTGCAGAAAGCTGCAGCTTCAGATGAAAAGAGATGGAGAGCTTATCGGTGGTCCTTAACAAACAAAAACACACCCTTTAAACCTCAGGTGTGGGAAAAATCCGATTTTTTTTTTTTTTAAGTGCTGTGGTCTCCCCTCATTCTCTGTTTGCCCAGATTGTGCCTTCAGATTTTTCTAGACTGACTGGGGCATCAGGGGGTGATTTGGGACCAAGCTAATGAAGTCTGTAAACTGTGATTTTTTTATGATTTTTTTTAATCATCATACGCCACTCTCAGGGGGCCTCTGCTTAGATACTATCAATCACCATTGAAGAAGGGGAGCGATACAGACGGCAAGTCTTTTTCTATGTGAAGACGTTAAAATCAATTCAGTATTACTTATGTTTCATCCGCATTTCGTCCTTAACTAAATGTTACGAAGCATTTCCGCGGCTTGTTTTCTATCCGTGCACTATGTTTAGAGGAATACATCATTGGCACCGCGACCGACAAGCGTTTGCATTCCTCTCAGTGTATTACGGGAATGAATGTCAGACAAAACACTGTGTATGTTTTGGGGTATTTTAATTTTTTGTAAAATAAGACGTCCTCATTTGTTGTGAATGTTATTGTAGAAATGTTTGAGAGCTAAGTTAGAGCCTTCACAGTCTTCTAGTGTCCATAATGAACACCAGTATCAGCCATCTAAAGCCCTGAATATGACGGGATTACGTGGTCGAAACAATTCACACAGGACTGAAGTTCTTACGCTGACAGCAATTTGCCCCGTGTAACCGCTTACATGAACTAACCACACTATCGAGATGTAATTCAGCTAATTATCATTTCATTGTTCATTGTTGGTGCTTCAATACCGTAGTCGTGCCTTTTAAAGAATCGATGTTACTGCTTTGTTTTGTCTTTGCTGGTTTTCACATTATTTTTGTGAAAATGATGCCATGTCACATCAACAAATTACTCTCCAGTGGATCATTTTCTTCCAGATACCAAACAAAAAGTGAGCACAAACCGCTAGAAGTTGCTTTTATTAAATAGTTTTTGTCTTTCCGGCAGGGTCAACCTGCACTTCCTCTCTCGAAGGCTGGTGAAAATATTTGATTTCAGGTGCCACTACATGTAATATAGAAAATGCTGCACAATGACAACATTTGAACTGTGTCGATGCCTAGCTTGTATTAATGCTCTTATTCTTAGCTGCTTATTTCAAGGAAGAAAGAGTTACTTCACACCGCCACGCTGTTACATGCACTGTGATATAATCAGTAATAACTATAAGAGCGGAGAAGCTGTTATAAGATTAATTTAGAGATTTCTACTTCCTCATTTGATTTTACTATTTGTGTTTGATGTATACTTTAATCAGTCATATACAATAATAATCGCTAATGAAAATAGAAGAAATTGGTGATGAGTGAGTAATGTAGTTTCATTGTAAATTCATGAGAGGGTGAATGAGTGAGCGGACAAAGATGCAGAAAAAGTAGAGTGTTACATTATACCACTGCTCTAGTTAAAAGGATAAATTATTGTTGTTGCCTTGGTCAAACCAAAACACAGAAAGCACCATATGAAGTGTAAACTATAGGCAACTTTGTGCCATTCTTTGATAACAGATCTGTACTTTTTGAAATTATTGTGACTGCTAAAACCACTTATTCTTCTAGAATTGTCAACTGTTTTGAAAGGCTGACTGTTTTTACTGTGTACACAAAAATAAAAGTAGTTTCAGTAAATGTGTCCTTATTTGACTGTTTGGTTATAAAAACAAATAATTTATGGCTGCAGAGAAAAGTTTATATATATGTTTACATATATATATATATATATATATATATATATATATATATGTAAACAGTATATATACTGTATATATACTGTTTATATACTGTTTATATGTGTATATATACTGTTTATATACTGTATATTGCCTGTTCCCTATATTAGTAGTCATGCCACATGCAGACTCCAGGTGGCAGTAACGTGCCGTTGGATGTTAACCGCCGAGCACCAAGAAGAAGAAGAAGCGGAAGAAGAAGAACCGCCTCCGTCTGATGACAGAGAAACATGGCGTTCAGTTTTGGCGGCGCCACGAGTAACCCAGCGGCAAGTAAGGACATTTTAATTTAACATCGATTTGGGAGTAATTTGTGGAGCCTGTGAATAATGCCGCTTATACGTTGACACAACAACGTAAAATATAATCTCAGTAAATGGCCAACCGATGGTCTCAAAGCTTCCATCGCGTTAGCAACCATGACGTTGGGATCACCTATCGGCCAACGACAAAAACTCAATGCGAAAAAAAAAAAAAAAAAAAAAAATATATATATATATATATATATATATATATATATATATATATATATATATATATATATATATATATATATATATATACACACAAGGTTGGGTGATGTTTGGCTTCAACGTAACGGGGCTCGTTTGAGCAGCTAACGTCCCGTTACTGTGTGTTGTGCCGTTACGATGTAGCTACTAGCTCAACGGCTAACGCTAGCCGTTTGTTTGGCAAATAAATAACGTCAGTCGTCACAAGCTAACTTGTCTTTACGCTCGCATGTGAAAGCCTTTGTAGCTCTGTACGTTAACGTAGCTGTCACGACACCCGAGCACTCACGTCCCCCCCTCTCTTATGTCCATGTGAAGGCACGTCCGGGTTTTCATTCGGTTCATTTGGTGCCAAAACCACAGCGTCCACCGCAGCATTTGGCTTTGGCTCCGCGGCCGCCACCACCAGCACCACCACCGCCGCCTCATCCGGATTCGGCAGTAAGTCCAGACCCTCACCAGGAAAGCGGGTGGTGGGGGACCTCTCCTCACCCATGACCCCACTCGACTGTGTTGTGGAGTGGCTCACACGACTCGACGGGGGGGAGCAGCCAGTGGCATACTTAATTAACTACATCAACTTCTTACTATATTGTGAAACTTGCAGTTGTTTTTGCACAGTGCTGGTTTGTCGTCATGATCTTCTTCGTAGGACAAATCAATCATGATGATCAGAATCAGCCTTGATGGCCAAGAAAGTGGGAACACTACAAGGAATTTGATACATAGACATACAGCTCAAATATGTAAACAAACATAAACACGTGACTACTATGTACATATAAAAAGCCCAGGTCAATGAAATTGTCACGTTTTGATTGTGGGATTTTTTTAACGTGATTATTCATTGACTTTTGGAGACATCATGCATTTATTTAGAAAGTTTGTGTAGAGGACAAAGCTTCTTTTAGAGCAAAATTAAGAGGCTCTCTCTATCTGAGAACTGTTGCTAATCAAAGAAATTGGTTGTATAGATGTTAATGGGCATGACATAGCAACAAACACTCAAAATGCTTTTGCTTTGCTTTTTTGTCTGGGGTTATTTTATTGTGTGTAAAACGTGATCACAGAACAGGTACCAGGGAGAAAACTTCTAAAATAAAATAACAATAACACCTCTGTAAGGAAATGGGCATGCTGTATTTATAACCAGACAAAACGGAGAGCGGCATTATAATCGTTATATGCCGACTGTCATGTTTTCATGACCATACGAATCCAACTGAAATAGAAATCTTATTAATTGTCACGGCCCTGAGTTTTGGCCCGTCCGTCAACCAATCCTGCAGCAAGATTTTGTGCCAAAATAAATGCATATCGATGAAAGCAGTTTTGTGCCAACTCAAGTGGATTCTGTTGACTCAGAGGGGAATGATCTGTTCTTGCCTGATGCTCAAATACATCCTTCACCATTAGTAATAGTGAATCAGAAAGTCAAGGAGAATGAGCATATGAATGTATTATCATTGATAAATTATAGGTATGTAAAAGAGGACCATATTTGATGTTCGTGTCTTTTTTTTTGTCTTTAAGCATCCTATCCGAATCTCGTGTGCCAGTTGAAATAACTATTTGACTATCCTATGTCTGCTTTGTCTCTGCAGCTCTTACAGCCCCTGGTTTTGGGGCAGCCACCACCACTGCTGCTGCACCAGCCACAGGATTTAGTTTTGGCTCCACCAACACTGGTAAGATATTCACGTTATGATCAAAGCAAAGTTGTTTTTTTGTCTTTTCTCTTTTAAGGCACATGGAAAATGTATTATAATTTATCTTTTTACGGTGAATGAGCCCATACAAGGCCTGGACTTTTGTCATTTAACTCTTCCATGTCATTCTCTCTTTCTCGCTGCGTGCCTCCGCTGGCTGCAGGATTTGGGGGGCTGGGAGCTGCAAACACCACGGCTGGTGGGTTTAGTTTTGGGGGGTTTGGTTTAAATGCCAACCCAGCAGCAGTCAGCTTTAATGTGGGGTGCTTTGGTACAGCAACCACCACTGGCACTGTATTCAATTTTGGTAATAGCCTGGCTAGCACAGGTAGAGGACCTTTGTAATTGATTGATATAATCAGTACAGTCTGTGTCTGTAAACGCACATTTCACCCATTTTCCCATCCATGTGGTGCAGTGTTTCTCCGTCTCACGTGTTGCTTTTGCTCATAAAGTTTCATGCATTGTTGTTTCCATTTGCATGAGGAGACAAAATGTTGAATTATGCCTCGTCGAAAGCCAGCACATTTTCACCTCCTCTGTCAGACAGAAGAACAAAGCTCAGTCCTGATTTCAATCTTCTGCTATATTTCAAATAGTCAGCGATTTAATCCTTTCGTCTCTCCTCCATTTATCTGTATCTCACTCCTTCTTGTTTCACCTCCTTTTTATCTCATTTGGCATGACTCACTTTGTTTCTCAGGCACATTTGGTGGCTTTGGGACAACTACGACAACTGCCGCTGCACCGGGGTCTACGTTTAGCTTTGCTGCTCCCGCCAACACCACAGGTCAGCAGTATACCTCTCAACAAACATATAGCCCTTCTTTTTGTTGCTATATATTTTTATGTGCAGGACAGGGAACATGCATGCACATAACTGTTGTTTTTTTAAAAGGGATATCCAGAAATGGTTAAAAAAAAACAACTAAACCTTCCTTCAAGCAGTGCTGTTGCATACTCAGCTTTGTGTTGAAATCCCAACAAATGTCTGCCATGAGATTTCACAGTCCTTCCCGTCCCTCTGTAAAGCTGCAGCATGTTTCTCATGTTTGACTTAACTGGTATTTAGTGGTGTTACGGTAGATATTTTCTCACTGTGTCGGCGCATTCTTCTGTTCCAGGAGGCTTGTTTGGTAACACACAGAACAAAGGGTTTGGTTTCTCCTCTGGGCTTGGCACCGGGGCCGCTGCCGGTACAACAGGATTTGGAACTGGATTAGGAACAACTGGCCTTGGTGGGTTTGGAGGCTTTAATATCCAGCCAGCTCAGCAGCAGCCAGGTGAGAACAGTTAGCATTTCCATGCAAACTTTGTCAGTCCAACCGCGTGCAGCCAAAGCAGAAATATTAGACCGTTTAATTGCTGTTTAAAGTTGGAAAGATTGCCGGTGACTTTCCTAATATTATAAAATAATAGTAATTTAAATCAGTTTTCCCCCAGTGACAATGGACATGAAGACGTTTCAGAAAATGCAAAGAATAAGACGTATCATGTTACCTTTCCTTCCACCCACCAGGAAGCTTGTTTGGCGCGCAGGCCCAGCTCCAGGGTCAGCCTCAGCCCACTCAGCTTTACCAGCAGGTCACTGCTCTGTCAGCTCCCACCTTGTTAGGAGACGAGCGTGACTCCATCTTAGCCAAATGGAACCAGTTGCAGGCTTACTGGGGCACTGGGAAGGGCTACTACAGCAACAACAACCAACCTGTTGACTTCACCCAGGAGAACCCATTCTGCAGGTTCAAGGTAATGGTGGATGCTTCATTGGAGTGCTTGGAAGTATTATTCCTTTTGAATGAGTTTGAATAAGTGTTTGTTTCCTAGGCGGTGGGCTATAGCTGCGTCCCAGTGAGTAAAGATGAGGATGGTTTAGTGGTCTTGCTCATCAATAAGAAGGAAGCTGATGTGCGAGCTCAGCAGCAGCAACTGGTGGAGTCTCTCCACAAGGTCCTGGGCAGCAACCAGACACTTACTGTCAATGTGGACGGTGTCAAAGCCCTGCCCAATGACCAGTAAGTCATCCAGTACTGCTACACACGTTTCTCTCGTTGCTTTCAAAGGCAGATTTTGAGCTGTCTTTTTCTCTGACGTTCTTGTCTCCTGTCTCCCAGGACAGAGGTGATCGTTTACGTGGTGGAGCGTTCTCCCAATGGCACCTCCAAGCGGATCCCTGCCACCACGCTGTTCAGCTATCTGGAGCAGGCCAACATCAAGGTCCAGCTCACGCAGATCGGAGTGGTCATGTCCGTCGCACGCACAGAGCTGTCTCCGGCGCAGCTCAAACAGCTGCTGCAAAATGCACCGGCAGGTAAATGTCCACGTTTGTGTCGATCCTCGCCGAGCTCAGCGGATTGTCTGTGTGTGAATTACTTCTGAGGGTGTTGTTGTCTCTTTTTCGCTCAGGAGTGGATCCCATCATTTGGGAGCAGGCGAAGGTGGACAACCCTGACCCAGAGAAGTACGTTTGTTAAGGACAGCTGTTCAGTACTTTCCATGAAGGATGCTGTGTGGATAATGTGGGTGGGAGGACACTCAAGGACTGGTGGACTCGTAACACCAATCAGCAGCTCAACCAGAGCTAAGATTGTATCTACTGCTCTTAAGACATATTCCATAAGTGGAACATGGTTTATACAGTCTAACACCCTTAATTTTCTCCACTGATTTGCCACATAAAGCAGCTCTGGTGGATTCCTGACCAATGCCCCTTATGCCACAGTATACTGTAAATTGTAGGGGATGTTTTTTAATGTTTTCCTGCAGGTTAATACCCGTGCCCATGGTGGGTTTCAAGGAGCTGTTTCGCAGGCTGCAGATCCAGGAGCAGATGACCAAACAGCACCAGACCAGAGTGGATGTAAGTGAGAACTTACAAGTCTTTGTTCTCTTTGTGCCTTCTGATCATCAACCGAGGAATTTTGAAACAGATTTTCTGGTGGTCAAGGACACAGATGTCCTTTTCATGCTGGCTGCCAACAGGTTTTTTACAGCTACAATTACTATAATAGATACAGCTGTAATGGTTGATGCCGAATGGAGGGATGTTTTGAATGTATTTTTGCTCTGTTAAGAGTGGTTTGGATTTGAGGATTTATGATAGAGGCTCAAAACAGTATGTAGTGGAGCAAAATTATCATAAAAAAGCAGGGCAGGGATTTGTTTTCAGCTTGATGGGTCTAAAAATATAACTTGAAATCAGTGGAGAAATGCTAAGCATGTTAACCGTTTGACTCCCTCCCGTTTTCACTCTCACACATTTATGGACTTGCAGATTATTTCCAGTGACATCAGTGAACTGCAGAAGAACCAGGCGACCACAGTGGCCAAGATCGCCCAGTACAAGAGGAAGCTGATGGATCTTTCTCACAGGGTGCTGCAGGTAAGCTGCCTCTCCCTTCTGTCTTTTTGTTCCGTGTTGTTGTGATGTTCGGTTGAAATGACCCAGCACAAATACCAGCACCGCATTTTATAGAGTCTGGATGAATGCCCTGGCACTGTCTTTCCCTGGTTTATCCTTTCTTCTCCAGTATTTCTCATTTTTTTAATCACCACTCCTCCTACGTCCCTGTTTTCCTGGCAGGTGCTAATCAAACAGGAGATTCAGAGAAAAAGTGGCTATGCTATCCAAGTGGATGAGGAGCACCTCAGGGTGCAGCTGGACACCATTCAGTCTGAACTGAATGCCCCCACACAGTTCAAGGTAAGTGTGTCTAAACTGTCAGCAGGTACACCATTTATTTATTTATTTTCATTCATTAAGCTGAAAAGACTATTTGTTTTTTTTTACCATATTTTTACCAATTTTTGTTGCCATATTAATAGGTTTAAGTACAAGGACTTTCTGAATTCAGTGTCATTTGTCCATTTGGTGGTTAAAGAAATAAAAGTTCTGCCATGTGTTATTCCATTTCTTTCCCTTATGTTTTAACATTTTTGCAATGGTATCGAGGTATTTAGGCAGGGTGTCATATCAAAGTCGCAATTTTGGTACACTACTTTACACTGCCGTGGCAGGAATGTGCATGTGTTACCCATTAGATAAACCCAGCTATGAACGTTCATAGAAAAACACACCAGAGGTCAAAAACTCAACAGATTACCTATTTAAGCTTCAACATGCATGGTTGTATTTTTGGCTGCAGTTGGAGATCAAACCACCAGTCTTTTGATGTGCATTTTTACAATGTTTGTGTTGTCTGCTCTTCCAGGGTCGCTTGAACGAATTAATGTCCCAAATCCGGATGCAGAATCACTTCGGAGCTGTGAAATCAGAAGAGCGCTACAGTGTCGATGCCGATCTTCTCCGGGAAATCAAACAGGTGAGTCAGAACATTTGCATTTTGGCGCCCCGTGTTGTTCCAGAGATTTGAATGCACACTCCTTTAAGACTAATATTGGTAGCAATCGGGGCATTAACGGAAACACTGCCTATCTTTCACTTTCAGCACCTGAAACAGCAGCAGGACGGTTTAAGTCATTTGATCAGCGTCATCAAAGACGACTTGGAAGACATCAAACTCGTAGAGCACGGGCTGAGTGATAGTGGACACTTGAGAGGAGGCATCCTGAGCTGAGTCCACCCTACAAACACATGCATACATCTGCTCTGACTCACAATATCAATCCTCTGAAACACGGCCTCCTCGCAACCTAGACGAGTCAAAATCCCCTTTAATGTTATGCTGTTGGATTCATCTTGAAGCAGCCTTTTGGCTTTTTTTAGGAGGGCATCTGAATTTAGACAAATGAATTCTCTTGATCACTATTTTATCGAGACTTCAACCCGCTAGTGACAAAAACTGCATTCCGGACTGATAAAGAGAGCTTAATGGGAACGACTCCACGTTGTGTAATAATAGCGGGCTTCCCTTAATGTTAAATCAGATTATGAGACTAGGATTGTGACTGGCGTGTAAACAAATTGTAGGATTGAGTGTGTTGTGATTGAATACATTGTAAATACATCTTTGTATTTCTTTTTTTTTTTATGCCGTTGTTTGAATGTTAATAAATTTCTTTTAAAGAAGTTTTTCACTTACATTACTTCCCTTGCGTACATACTGTAAACGTAGCCTAATTGCTCCGTGTATTACTTTCTGACCGACACTACTTCCGTGCCCATCTATGCACATCCTGTCTTTTTTCCATATCTGAAGAGGTTACACAAGGTTGCATTGTTGTGATACTAATACGGGACACTGCACGTCATCTGTGTTTACCTTCGGACGAGCCCTTTCCAACATCTCATCAAAGTAGGGCTTGAGTTGATAGGATTCACGTCCTGGACTCGGACTGACTGGCAGTCGGACTAATTAAGCAGCTTTCCTAAAGATTATATCCCCTCGAGTGTGTAGTCACTGATATCCCAGGGGTCTCGTTTTCTACGCAGCGTTTCAGGTTGAAGTACAGGACTGTGGACGTTGTGACTGGTGAAGAGCTAAAATGACAAGCAAACACTTCTACAGCAAGTTTATACATAATTATACCTGGACCTCTTCTAATATTTCAAAGGGAGCATTTTACCACCTTAAAACCCCTGAGAAACAGGAATGAATCAGGAAAACACATAATTAGCTTTGATGCTGCTTTTTATTGCTTTTAATATTCACACACGCACGTTAACGCAGGAGTTTTCACATTTAAGTTTTACTAAAGTACTGCTGTATTCTCATTGATCAAATTCTATCCATGATATCTAGACTCTTCATAGTAATAAAAGTGAAAAACAAATTCCACAATTGCCCTCAAATGCATTAAAACCAAACTGCTTTGAAAATGTACAGAGTAGAAAATACAGGTATTTGTTGTTAAAATGTATGGAGTAAAAGTAAAAAAATAAATACTCAAGGAAAAGAAGAGATACCTGAACATTCTACTTAAATACAGTAACTAATTATTTGACCTTGTTACTGCACTTCCCTGCAAATCATGATCTCGGTTTAGTAGAAACTAAAGCTTGTTCTCACTATAACACACCCTTTTTAAAGCTCCTATAACATTGTTGAACAGGAAAGGAAAAAAAGTGTATTGTCTATTTGATTCCACTTATTCTTCCTTGATTGCTGACAACTTCAGATACATAGATGTATCTGAACGAGTTCATCCAACACTGTTCTGGGTGCTCTCTCTGCAGCAGGTCCAGGTCCCGGTCCTGGTCCAGGCTCTCAGGCGTGCGCAGAAATGTCCACCAGCCGGAAAGCCTCCATGAACTCATTGATATCGATGCTCCCGTCCTTGTTGAAGTCTATGCTCTGGGCCAGGTCTGCGATGGTCTCGTCGCTGATCTCCGTCTTAAGATGAGAGCTCAGGAGTTTCCAGGTCTGACGGAACTCCTCAAAAGAGATCAAACCTGGGAGGAAACGCAGAGAAGAGGGATGATGTGGTTGCAGCCTCGCAAATTCATAGTATAGAAAATCTGCGTTTTGTCAATTTTTAATGAAGAATGTGTGGGAAGAGTAGGTTTTTACACTTTCACAAATGGAGCTATTATGGTAATATACATTCCTTCTTTTATTGTAGAGATTTGGGGGATCTCGACTCTGACGAGACTACCATTCTAGCAGCTAGAGAGAATCATGGATGGTCCAGTCCATCTGACCTGAGTGATCTGCGTCTATGATTCGGAAGATGGTTTCCAAGTTGGAGTGGTTTTTGTACATAGTCTCCAGGATGCTGTTATCTGAAATCTGAAAGGGAAGAGACAAATTCAAGATTTTTGTGACTACATGCGAGACTCGGGAGAAATGCAATGACACCGACCTCTAGTTTGGGCTCAGTGATGGAGAGCTCCCTGATCCACCGCTGGTAGTCCACCATGCCACACTGGGTGCAGCTGACGAGCTGAGGACGCAGCACTCTCCAGGGCAGACCCAGGTTCAGTACTTTCTCTGTGGCGCTGGCCCAGTGCCTCAGAGAGATCACCCCTGAGACAGAAATATACACACTGGCGCTTTGTTCGGTCGCGGCGTTAAAGTGTGAAAATGCCTCGCTGCAGCTGCTCGCAAACCTTTGTTGTTGGGGTCAAACTCCTGGAAGGCAGCGATGAGATCGGACCTGTGTACGAACAGCTGTTCCCTCAGAGCTCGCAGAGCTGATCTCTCTGTCCACCCGACACTGACAGAAGGCAGGTGGAGAAAAGCATTTTTGTTTTTTACTCATCATAAATTGTGTAAATGTAAAATAACTTATGTTGAACATTTTCTGTGTTCTATTAGTTTTGAAATGTCTGCAGCCTGGTGTTTGTACCTTTGTCTCAGGGTGAGCTCTCTGCAGGTCCTGCTGGCCTGATACTGAATGAAGTGGGGGACCAGGTCTGGTCCCATCCGGATGTAGGCTCCTCTGTTGCTGCCCACCTCATAGTAGTTGGATGCTGAAAATATAGTCAGCACCTGAATGCAACAGGAAGACGCTATCAGGTCAAATTTGTCGCTTCTGTTTAGTTATCGTGCACATTTTTGCTTTTCTTTCCCGTTTCCAGAAACTCTACATCTTCTTGCGTCTCACCCTGCGGTTGTGGCAGAACTCGTAGCCGTCTTGTTTGCACTCGTGTGAGCGGATGAGCAGCTGGAGGTTGTGTCTGTCCAGCACTTCCTCTGTGACATCTGGGCCCCAGTAGCAGCCGCCGCCTCGCACCACGTTAGGAATGCAGCCGTTTTGGGGCATCGGGTCGCTCCACAACACGTCCACGATCTGAACGGCCGAATCAAACGTGGTGAAACTGTCAGGATTGTTTTTGGGGGGGGTGGCATTGCTCCGTGTTGGTACTTACTTGTTTCCACTCCTCCACATCCGTCTCTGTTGTCTCTCCAGACTCCGGGTCCGAGTCCGAGCGAGGCCTTTTCCGTTCTCCGTAGGTCTGGTCGAACCCAGCGAGCCTGCGCCTCCTCTTCAGCTCATCCTCCACCGACCAGTTGTGTTGACTGCTGACGGGCTCGTTGTGAAGCGAGCGACGCGGGAGCTCGTGTCTGTGAGCCGCGGCGGACCCGTGGTCAGTCAGGGAACGCACTCGACGCCGGCCTTCCACCGGCCCGTCCGCCGTCTGACTCTTACCACCACAGACCGTCGGCTTGGGAGGCCTGAGAGCCGACACGTACTGCACACACACACAGGTTTAAACACACTTGACAGAGTGATGCATGAGGAGATTTCCGGATCTGCCCTCTTACTTTGTGCCTGTCCGCTCTGGCGATCACGTCCAGGTCGGTCGTGTCTGAGATCCCGCCGTGCACGATCAGAACCTTGTGATCGATCACCGTGGCCAGAGGCAGCCAGCTGAAGATCTTCTGGAGGAGCTTCAGGATCGTTTTGCCGTGCACCTGCAGACCGAGTCATCACGGTGACTTACGTACAGTTGGATGCCTCATTCCTCCCACATAACTACACTTATTACGGAGTTTAGTAATGTGGTGAGTGCCTGTCACTTTTCTAGCACCACCATGAGCCCATTTTTTCTTCCTGCAATAATGGAGTTGGAGGCAGACGTGGTGCGAAGTTAGCAAAATGTAATCTTCTTTCAGGCCTTGAATGTTACACAAATAGGCTTGAATGAGTTCCATGAAATTACACTTACTTTTAATTTGCTATAGTTACTAGTTGAAGGTTTGGATGAGAGTAAAGTAATAAAGACATACCCTATATTTCCCCAAAACTTCCTTCGTGAAACCATATCTGGAGAAAACACAACAAACAACTGGATTAGTGTACACGTCAGCTGTAGGTTGAATGTAATCAGAGTACTTATTGCAGAAAGCCACACGCAGTTTAAGTATATAGCAATTCATAAAAACATAGTCGGGCAGCCACTAAATTGGTGCCAGGATATTCGTTCAGCTGACCTCAGGTTAACGATGTGGTCCTCATGGTTCCCTCTGTTCAGGTGGACATCATTGGGGTAGACCAGCAGGAACCCAAACAGGACGAGCAGGATCTCTAAAGAGTTTTTCCCGCGGTCCACAAAGTCTCCGTTGAAGACGTACGGTTTCTCAGAGGAGGGCAAACCATTCTGGACAGATGAAAACCAGGTAAAGCTAAGGCTTTAATTCACATCATCCCTGTCTGATAATATGAGGACTTGCATGTTGTGAGCACCTTGTAGAATATCAGCAGGAGGTCTTCCAGCTGCCCATGTAGATCTCCTGGGAAGGGAGACATAATGTATTCATATTTGTGATGGTGCGTGTGCACGCTGAATGTTTCAAGGGCATTAAAAAAAGAATGAGTGAGACAAAATATCAAGAGCTCAATGTGTCCATGATAGAGCCCGGTGTTGAGTACCGCATATGGTGATCTGCTTGTTGTGGCAGGCAGAGATGTGACTGATGTTTGGGAGAATTCTTAGAAGGCTCCAAGTTTCTCCAAGAAGCTGCAGAACATATCGAGCATGGAGCTGCTACTGGGAAGAAAAACAAGTATGAATGACCTGAGCGTCGAGGGGGGCTTGCTTTGAGTATCTAGTCCACTTCACGTGCACGTGTACTTACTTGCTTGTGCTTGAAGGCCTCCACCAGCTTCGAGACCCCGCAAAATGTCATCGGGAAGGTCAGGCGGGGGCCGGCGTAGCTATCGCTTACCTCGATGCTCTTGTGGCAAAAATATCTCTCCCATTCTGTGTCACGACAGATGTCATTCTTGCGAAAGATGTGAGATATTAGGTTTCCTGTGTCAAAGGCAGAGAGGGGGAAGTGAGAGTGGATCAGTGTGGTTTGGGTGGGGGGGGACAGGTACGTCTCTCAGCAGATAGCAGGTCGGTTGAGCTCAGATTAGCTCACTTTCAGCACGAGTTGTGAAGTCGGACTTACGTTCACTGCTGGCTGGAGTGAAGTGGTCCATCAAGAAGCCAAAAAAATTGTAGAGCTGCAGGGAGGAAGAGTAGAGCTTGAAAAGGATCAATCATATTGTTTAGTAGGTATGTTTACAATGTTCACTATCTTATTTCAAAGCGTCGGCATGTTAACATTAATATTAAACACAAAGTGCAGCTGAGGCTGATGAAGATGTGGTTTGTTTTGTAGATATTTGCTCGTAAAGTAAACTTAAATTTGGGGCTGGATGAAATTACAATTCATCCTCTGGGTACCACGAATGTCCGTATCAAACATCGCAGCAATCCATCTTGTAGTGATTTTAAAAGTCATTAAGAAAAGTCATTAAGATTCAGAGACCACGAATATCTGAAAATAGAAAACTGTATATATCAAATTAACAAATATTTCACTCTGAAACACAAATGTTAGCCCCGTGGTGGCACTAGTCAGGGGATCACCAAAGTTAGAATTAGAATCCCTCTTCTGGGGACCACGAGTATCCGTGTTAAACTGTGCGAGCTCACCTTGATCTGGTCTTGCTCTCCCGCGTATTCGATAGACTGGAAGATGTTCCAGGTGCACCTGCGTCTCACCTCCAGGCGGGCGACGTACTGCCGGTACCAGCGCTGGATCAGCAGAGCCGCTCTGATGGCTGGGAGAGAAGAAGGAAGCGGTTTTTGCCACGACCACGGCGAGGCGATCTGACCCGTGCATTCACTCGCTACGAGATCTAAGCTGGAAGACTCACCGGTGGCAGCTTCACGGGGAGCCGGGGGCACAAATCGAGTCAAGAAAAAGTTAGAAAAACTGGTGCTAATTGTGATGTCATAAGTTTAAAGACGCCTGGGAATAAAACGCATATTTACCTGGAACTGAGATGGTCACTAAAAGTGAAACAATGGCACCGATGTTAAATTAAAGCAGCATTTCTTTGAGAAACTTTGTTCATTAGAATAACGTGGATAAAGACCTCTGTCACATTTCTTCAGCTGTAGTTTGGATTTCCCCAGGCCACATCCCATGACCCTCTGCTCTTCTCACTGTCAAAGACAAAGGGTTTTTTTTCCCTGAGATATCTGACCTGGGTGTTTTGCAACGTGGGAATAATGCAACAATAGATTTCTAAATTCAGTGTAACACATATTTCTATTATTTTACATCATTTATGAATTCTTGATATACAGTATATACATGGTAATAAATCAGCAGTATAAACACATTTTAAATAAAGAAGAAATAACTGAGACTCCATACTGTTATTTAATGTCTAAAGGGCCTAAAACATGCTCATGTTTAACAGAACAATGAACAGCCAAATAAAAATAAAGCCCCGAACCGTACCTGGCCTTGTTGCCCTCCTTTCATCACCTCCCTTCACTTCTTCTGCACTTTTAAAGAAACCCTAATATACAAACTGGTTAGCCACACATCAAAATCAGAAATTAAGCATGCGTTGTCACTTAGTCTTTTTCCATTTCCGTTGCCACGGCGACGCCCGGTGTGCTGCAGTGCTGTAATTGGCTGACTCCCCCCGTGCAGCTACACGCTCTCGTCCGTCACAGACGCTCAGCGGCTCGGGGCTTGTGAACGGCAGAGCCGAGAGAGAGCGTCTCGGTCCGGGCCTCGTGATCATTTTGAACAAAACAAGATGCGAGTGGATTAGGATTAGCACCTTACTACGGCTGGCATCCACGCTGCATAAACGGATAAAGGCTCTGCTAAAGGGCAGCATCTGCTTTGACAGGAGGGCTGGCCTCGGCTCAAGACGTGTGTCATCGTTATGACAACGATAATAATGATCTCCATTAACAGTTAATTGACCACTGGCTAGTATGGACCTGATATATCTCTGTAAATATTTCTCAATTTACAATGAAGTAATACAGAATGTTATCAGAGTATTGGATGAAGACGAGCAATATAAGCAAAAGTTGTACATATAACATAAATATGGTCCCTTTTTGATACATTAACGCTGTAATAACTTTGTTTTGGTCTGCGACATCTGTCCATCGTGTTCTGGTGAACTCAATATCTCAGGAATGCACCGATGGAATTTCTTCAAATTTGACACAAACATCCACCTGGACTCAAGGATGAACTGATTGGATTTTGGCTCACACAACACATTTCTTTGGCCGCATCTCAAAAATTTCAAACGCCGATTCTGACCATTTCACACGAATGTCTGAAAGGATAAAAAAAACCATGAAGTGATGACAATTTGAGCGTGTGAACCGCATTTCTAGTTTAACTCTGTGCTGTGCCTTGGTATGTAGGGGTGTTAGAAGTATTTTAAAGTTCCTTTCTCTATATTCATCCTCCCATAAAAAAGGCCCTTTCTGTCTAAAAGTCACACACAGCATTTTATCATGAATTGATGCTCTTATCCCAAATAATGTGATACTTTCGATGAACTTAATGCTGGGAAATGTGCTGCTGCAGCATCAAAGAGGATAAACTAACAGGCTATGTATAATGAGATAATCAGTAAATCTTTCCTCACAGTGCATGTAGGTGCGCAGCTATGGAACGAGATAAACACACTCCGATACAGGTCCAAGTAACTGAAAACATGTTAAAAACAGCATTGGACTTGCAACTTCAATCAGAAAAAGATTGGAGTTAATAAACCGGAGCGGGGCCGGAGATGTTAAACCGGCGAACTATTGGATTACAATGTTGCAGTACGTGTTCCATCTATCTGAAATGTATCTCTTCGGTTATATTTCCACAAGGAAATTTCTCACATCGCCGCACGAAATCCTCAAGAACGTCCTTTGTGTTTGCGTGCTTGTGGAACATCTGTATCTCGCATCCTCCACACCGTCTTTCATCTGTGTTTATAAAGGCTCTTTGTGATCGCCGCCAGCAGCAGCAGCTGTCGGTGGCGTGGTTCTACAAGGAGGAAGTGGGAGGTAGACGTCTGATACTCAAGGCCTCCGCTCATTCATGCATGGTTATTGGATGTTCTCCAGTGTCCCACGGTGACCTCAGGGGTGTGTGTGTGTGTGTGTGTGTGATTATGGTCTCAATCTCTAGCTTCAAGCCTTCTTCAATACGGCATGATGTTCATTTTGTAAATTATGGTCCATTTAGAGTCAAATAGACTATAAAGCAGGGTATGCTTTAGGGGGCGGGGCTACCTCGTGACAGGTTGTTAACAAGACATCACTACTGCGGCCTCGCCACTGTCGCTACCAATGCAGTTAGCCACTAAGATGACTTTAACACTCGAAATAAGCAAACTAACTTTGTTAAGAGCTTCTCACCAGAAGCCGGATGGATCCAGTTAGATTGCTGCAAATGGTTGTGTTCATCAGCCCATATATGGTCACTTCCTTTCACTGGTTGCAGAAAAAACCAAGATGGCGAACTCAAGACTTCAAAACCATAGTCGGCAAACCAGTGGGTTGTTGTTTGCTGTCTATGGTTATACCAAAGTATTGTGTGTATTCTCACATACACAGAATTACAGTTCTGGTCTTTTGACTAGAAGTTTCTAAGCATGTGATAACAATCGTTATAATCTCTGCTGACTTATGGTTCGACATTTCTGAAAGTGTTCCAGCATTGAGAAGTTGAGACCTGATGATAATTTAAGAGCTGAGATCTTCACAGAGTTGTTTAGACCTGTACGACATATTTGTGTTATGATGCCCAGATAGGTCGTTACCAAGGACACCATGTACTTTGGGGGCCACGGATGACTTCACAGTGAAGAGAGGCGTTTCCAGAACCTTTTTATTTCAGTAAAAGTTGCAGAACCAACTGTAAAAATACTCGATTACACGTAAAAGTCCTGCATTCAAGCAACGTATCTACTTTGGTACTGGTACCAACTTGTACCCAGAATTCCTGTGGCAGTGTGGATGACATTTTCCTGTTCGTCTGAGCTGAGGGCAACTGAGGGCTTGCAGCGCTGCCAAAGCTCATTGGCTCATTGCCTCTCAGATAGCAACATCCCCTGCACGTTACTGCTTTGCGTTTCTCTCCCTCCGGGTCCCATCCTTGAATGGCAACCGCAGGTGGAATAATATTATGTTTATCGGCGGGAGATTTCTGCCTTTTCATGTCGGCGCAAAGGAACGGGAGTCCAAATAGAAACCGATAACTTCATGTATGCTAATATGAACGCTCATGCTTCTCTGGGTTTTGCACCAAAAAAGAAAATTCTCTTAACTAATATTGTCGTTAAGATTGTTATAAAATGTTCAAAAATGCGAAGGAAAAAAAATACACTTTGGCGCAGAGCTGCACACCAGTCCTGGGTTTGATCATTTAGCTCAGTGTAAAAGAAAGATCATATAGGTTCGACGAAGAGCTGAACAAGCTGATGCTGAATATAGTTTCCCTGTATATGATTCTGGTTAATACACGGGTCAGAAGGAGGGAAACTGATACTAAATATTTGTGTTAAGTTCGATTAACCGTGTGTTTTATGATTCATCTGCATGTCGTATATCGCTCATTCCTCTCTGTTTATCTCAAATCTATTAGTCTGCCTTTCTTTCACTCTTGGATCATCCTCCTCACACTCTTTCACACACAACAGAGGGCACAAGACAACAATGTTAAGTATCTCAAGGCCGAGCTGGGGTACAAGAAGATAAAAACCCACGTTCCCAGGCCCCGACAAAAAATACCTAGTGCAGCATCCCCGTCTGGTCACTCCTATCTCCCCTCCAACCAGACGCACAGAGCCAACCGCACGCCTGGCCGTAGACTGACCGTGCAGCTCCTCCACCATGTCCTTTGCATTCATCGTCATGGCGATGCTTCTGGGCTCTCCTATGGTGATTGCATTTGTCTTGCAGCCGTCCAAGGAAGAACCTGCAGCCTCTGCTGACTCTCCCGTTTCCCATCAAAGGTCAGTATCGCATTTTGCAAGCATCTTGTGCGGAGTTTATTATATTTTAAAATGGCCAAAAGATGTATGTGTGCTGACGGGCCTTTTTTTTATTTATTGGTTTATTTATTTCTCGGCATGGTTTACTGATTTTATTTTCAGAGAATGTTGCAAATAGATGTAACTCAGTGTAATCATCATCAGTCTGAGCCAAACAACTTCATATGTTTTAAATGAGTGATATGTGACGTTCAGGTGCCAGGGTCGGTCCCTGCAGTCCATCAGGAAGGGTCTACTCGAGGCTCTCAACTTGCAGGCGGAGCCACGGCTGCCTGCCGGGGGGCTCGACGGTGTC
This sequence comes from Chelidonichthys spinosus, assembly GCA_029853015.1. Taxonomy (NCBI): domain Eukaryota; kingdom Metazoa; phylum Chordata; class Actinopteri; order Perciformes; family Triglidae; genus Chelidonichthys; species Chelidonichthys spinosus. The sequence goes on from CM056840.1 coordinate 19,220,131, forward strand.
AGAGAGCAATGGAGGGCCACCTTCAGCACCATCCCCCACACAGCCAAGGACGCGGCAGGTGAGCAGGAAATCTAAATTCCCAGAAACCTTTTTCCTTTTTCCACGCTCGTTGAAACCCAGCCAAAATAATGTGTGCATGTCCTTCCAGTTACAGGTACCTCTGGCAACTCTGTGTCACCTGATGTTGGGAACAGTACGAGCCTGAAGTGCTGCTCCACGACCTCCGAGGTCTTCATGAAAGGTACGCAGCAATTTAACACGAAGACGTGCAAATACTGCATGTTCTGTAACGTCTCTAATGTCTTTGCTCAGATCTGGGATGGGACAACTGGGTGATCCATCCTGCCAGCCTGACCCTCTCTCAGTGTGCACTCTGCAGCCCCGATGGGACCACCGTACAGTGTCCATCGTCCCACGCCAACGTCCAGGACGCCGGCTCGCAGGTACGATTCTCATTTGACATTTGAATAGAGCTTATATTGCACACATTTACATGCAGAGATACTTTTATCGTACTTTCCTCCCTCTCTTACGACACAAATGAGGTGATGCAGTGTTTGACTCTACATGCTTGGATACTTTCTGTCAAACAGGTGCCAAAAGATAAGCCTGTTTTCTCTCGCCTGCCAACACAAATGTACCAAATCCAAGCCGAGACACTCCCTGAAGTTGGCCTATCACAGATAAATGTGTTCGCACTCACATGTGCAAGTTCTTGACTGCGTCTTTTCAAATAAAAGCACATTTATAATTGTTTTTGACGTTTTGTTAATCCCCTTTGCATTATGCATTTTCTTTCATTGCACCGCCACTCTAGCATGCATTCTTCTTTTTTACCGTCAGTATGAATGTATATTTATATATAAGAAAAGTGTGACAAACTGTGTGACAAAGGCTTCCTCCTCCTCTGCCTGCTCTTCTCCAGGTGCCATGCTGCGAGCCCACCTCCCAGGAAATGGTGCCTGTGCTCTACATGGATGAATACAGCTCCCTCGTCATTTCCTCCGTGCAGCTGATCCGTAGCTGCGGCTGCAGGCCCGGCGACCTCCTGCAGCCCAGCGGAGAGTAAAGGTTCATATATTTTATTAAAAAGATTTTTTGTTTGTTTTATTAAGCAAATATAGAAATGCAGAAAGTAAAAATGACATGCAGGCCTATCTTCTCTCACTACACTTATCTCAGATCCCCTACAGTGTGTATTCAACACTGAGCGTGGGAAGCATTCCTGTTTCTCCATTCTAACCAAAATGTACCAGCACACAGCTGCTAAGCCAGACATACAACCGATTAAATATTATTTTAGTCCACGCACGTTGTTGATCTCAAATTACAATCCACATTTGCATGCTGTCGTGTCATATGGATGGATTTTGCAAATGAATATCTGTAGATAAATCTAAGAATTTCTCTTGAACCAAAAGTTTGAAATGAATTGCAGCTAACCCTCGTGTAATAAATGCTGGTTTACCTTTAAATACATGTCATGAGTACAGAGTGCTATTTAAAGCTAAACTGTTACTGAGTGTTCCCTCCAAAAATGTGAGACTGTGCGGAGCCAAATCCTCACACAGGCCAGTTGTCTCGTCTCATCTGTGAAAACAATATTTCCTCTTATGGGCAAGAAGTCAATTGTATTCCCAAAAGGTAAACTGAGGTCAAATTCAAAATATTTAATATTTAAGTTAGGTTCTGTATGTGCTTGCCATGTTGAATATAAATATAAACATCATCTGTGCTTTTCCTACAAACATCCATTGACTATAATCTTTCACTTGACATGTTTTGTTTCATCGCATTTCATTTTATGTGTATCTTTGTCCATAATAATAATAATATGATTAAATATCAAAGCCTGGCAGTCAATATAATCATGTCTTAATTGTGATTTCAAGCAAAATTTGTCAATGGATTGTTTTATATTATTTTAATCCAGAACATTTTTGTTTGACCTAATGTGTGCTTTCATAACTATAATATTTTAACCTTTTTTCCTCATATGTCTCTTTGAGATTAGTTACAGACTCATTTTGTTTTATGATTAACAAAGTTACCTCACTGTTTTTTTTTTAAGTATTTACACAAGTGTACTACTGCTCACCTCGACTCACAAATGTTTTATTGTGCTCATGACACTGCTTTGACATCCTAATCATTTGTACTGATTTCCTGATTTCTCACTCACAATTATTTGAATAAATTTGATTAAAATCAAGATTGTTTTTGCTTGTTTTTCCCGACAACATTTAACCGATTTGGTTCAAACCGTTTCCCATGCCAGCCTTTTTCTGCATCTTGTGCCTTCCAGACGGTTGCGTGTCGAGTCTAGAGGGAGAAAAAAAAAAATAGCAGTGGAAGAAATGTTGGCACTGAGCACCAGGAAACCAAACGCTGGTCAGGGGAAGAGCAGCATGTTGCGCACTTCTGAGAAGTCTTCACGGTTTTCAGCTGCTGTGCATTTGTTTGTACTCTGGGCTGACATATGTAACCGCTGCTGCAGGCGAACCTTAACCCTGATTTATGATTGCAAAGCCAGATATTGATCCTGGACGACAGTCAGTTTGCAAGAGAACGCCAAGATCTGGGCCAGTACTTCAACCTCGCCAGCTATTTGTTATTTCACTGATACGGGACAGAATGTCACGATATTTAACTGTGTGGGTGTCTTTGGGCGTACTGTCCCCCCTCCTCCTGGCCGTCGGGGCAGTTGAATGCTCAGAGAAGGAGACGCTGCTGAATCCAATGCCTGACCCGGTGTCAGCGGCACACGTAACGGACTGCTTGATGGAGTGCACCGGGCTGACCTACGCTAGGAAACTGCAAATTCAGGACAATCATAATATCCGGCTTCAAGGTTCCACAGAAGGTAAGGAACCTCTCCGTCGAGGAATGGTTTCTAAAAATAGTGCCTGAACTAAATGTGGACTAAATCATGGAGTTTGTCTTTCTAGGAGACCTCGGGGAGTACTGTTGGTCTACGGAGCTCAAGTGCACCATCGGGGAGAGGTTCCAGGCTGCCTACGTGGTCCTGCCCCTGGACGCGTCTGCAGTCGGACACGAGAGGATAGAAGTCAGAGCCGCCGACTCCGGCCCCACCGCACTGCTGGCACACGACGGGCCCACCACCATCGCAGACGGCTGTGGCCTCCGATATGACGTCACGCCGCACTTCAGCACGGAGACGGCGGCGGGGACGCCGTTCTGCGTGCAGGTTGTCCCCCAGGAAAACGTCCTGGGGGACAGAGTGCTTAAATGTCCTCCCTTTCTGGTCACCTTCTGGCAGAGGAAACCGAATCTGTTCAACCGAGAAGGTGGCACATAAAATCCCAAAGATGGAAGAGGTACTCAGATCTACTCAGAAGTACTAATACCATACTGTATGGATACTCAACCCATACAGAAAGTCTTGCAAATGTAAAAGGATGTAAGTCTAATCATGAAAATGTACTTCAAGCTAAAAAGAAATTACACTGGTAACTATTATATTATTATAAATCTTATTGTATTCTCAAGCATTGATTTGTAAGCAGCGTTTTACTGTTGTAGTAGATATGATTAACTATTGATTATAGTCATTGTGTTTCAACTCTGGAGTATTTTCTCAGATCCTGATAGTGAATAATATATATATATACTATATATATATATATATATATATAATATATATATATATATATATATATATATATATATATATATATATATAAAGGAAAAGCAGCAACTTTTCACTTTTTTTGCGACTGGAAGAAGAAATGTTTTATAAGCTCTTAATATGTTTGTATTTGTAAAGTAACTATAGCTGGAGTAGAAGTACACAGTATAAAATGGGAGTACAAGTACCTCAAATGGGTGCTTATGTACAAGGGCTGAGGGTTAAAGAGTAAATGTATCTGGTATATATTCCACTGTATAATCTATAAGGGCCGCTGGTTGTTTAACATGATAGGTCGTCACCGTACTTAAAACCTTAAAATGTATTATAACCATAATAATAATCTCAGCTGTCCTGTTAAACTACTTCCATGTGATGGATTATTATGGACAATTTCCATTAATTAACATATCAAGTTAAATACTTGCAGGGTATTGTGAAAATTATATTGTCTATATCCTCTCTCTGATTTGCTGTTTTTTTTTTATAGAATTAGAATAAATGTAGTCTTTTGGTTCGATTTGACTTTAAAACATTTTGTCTTTTTCTTTTAGTTGTGAAGGTATTTGATGGAATACGAGCATAAAAGCAGATTTGGATCACTCATGCATGTGTGAATCCACTAATTGGCCAATTGTGCATGCACAGACAAGGAATTTGAAATAACAGCTAGGGGGAAGAAAGCTGGAAAAAGTCAAATAATAAATAATAGACAGGACTGTTGTGGAAAAAGGCGTGTGACGGATGTTTAGTGCTCTGCTGGATTGAAAGGCAACCAGAGTGATGCAAAAGTTCTCAGTTAAATGAAGAATGTAAATAAGGGACGTGCACGGTCACACATGCTCATTTTCATTTTGTTTTATTTATCTTATGCGTTTGACTATTGAGAAACGTTCAATGACATTATTGTGAAGCTCGAGTAGAACGAGAACTTAATTTCACTATTTCTGTTGCAGTTGATTGCAAAACAGAATAAGTTAGGACCAATCATCCTTTTTTCATTTTCTTTTTAGATGTACTGCTATATTGGGAATACTGCTACTATGTTCAGTGCTAGATGTGCATCCTGTATGTATTTGTCACTGTATATACTCGTGTGTGCTGCTCTGGTTTTCATAAAATATACGCACATTTACCTAAAAAAAAATCTAAACGAATGGTTGTGCATTGGTTGTCTGTTCTCTAACTCACTTGAGACGATGCAGCGCCACCTACTGGGTTATCCTTCAGAGCAACGAAAGCATCAGACTGCAGGTGAACGTGTCCAGCCTCTGGATGGCAGGCTTGTAACAGAACTGTGTCTCTGTGTTTCTGTGCTATGAAACAGTTGAGACATCTACTAAGATATTGGTGTTTTTTTAATATTTAAGACACTTTAAAAAAAACAATTGACCTCAATCAGTTCCTGAAATTAACTAAATTAAAATCCTAGATTTTACTTTGGCAGTACTTCAAGTAAGTGTTTTGAAGAAGTCATATAAGTTCCTTTTAATTCCCTTTTAGTATTGGATTATTATTCCCTGTATGTCATGCTCACAAGGCCCCAAACTGTTGCATCTTTGTTTTAAAAGTCCATTCAGCTGCCGAGAGCCTCCAGTCAGCTCTAAAACGAAGTGAGGTGATGTCGGTGTGCTCGGCTGGCCGACGGCCATGTGGCAGCATAACATCACCACCCAGGGTGAGTGTCCGATAACAGGCCTTTCTGCACAGCCCGTTCTTTAGGCCTGCATTAAATCACGCACATGCAGGCGTGCATGCTCCAAGAACAGCAGACATGCACGGGTTGGACGGGATTTCTTGTGTGACCCACTTTCATCAGCAATGTTCATCCTACACGTCTGGTTGAAATGTGTTAAAATGATTTGTCTGCTGTTGTTTTTTTGGGGCCGTGAACTCACTCACCAAAACTGGCACCGAGGTTGTATGGTGACTCAGAAGATTTTATGATCTGCTTCAGTGTTTCTGGGCAGACGAGTGAATCCCTGCAAGCTTCTTTTTCCTTTTCTTTTTTAAAGCTGTAAACAATGTACGCTATTGGATCAACAGCCAATCAGATGACATATTTAGTTCCAAAAATTAAAACATGGATATGAACACAGTTTGTGTTTTGTGCATCAATCCTGTTTAATTTGAATTAATCTATCCAGTATTTTATACCAATGGTACATATTAGTTATTTTTAGCGTTTCCTGTCAGATGCACATTTTTTTTGTCCTTCAAAGCAATACTTTTTACTACATTTTTTTATTTAAAGTGATACTTTTTACTTTATACTTTGAGTACAAAAGCCAGTACTCCCCCGCCCCTCTTTTACTTGAGTAAAGTAAAAGAGTAAAGTTGAATCAGTACTTCTACTGTCACTAGTCTTTTTTTTAACACAAGTATGTGTACTTCTACTTGACTATTTAATAGCATGTTTGTACTTTTGACACCTTTGGCAGTGGAACATATATTTCCTGCCACTTTCACACTCAATCCCCAGCTTTTGTTGCGTCCTGTAGATTTTGTCCATCTATCCTTCTTCATCCCAGCTGTCAACAGTCACTTAAAAATCAAGATGATTTGCAAAACAACGCTTGAGCTTTAAAAAAAAAAAAAAACCGGCTGTTAAAGTCACAAACAGCAGGCTGTTCTTAAACGCAGGTGACTGTACCATGTCGGGGGCGCGGGGGGTAACGGTGGAAAGTTTGGGCTAACTGTCGCGATGAGATAAAATAATAAATAAAACGGCGGATAACGCAGCTTTCGGGGAGAACTCCTTTGTTGTATTTTACTCGCAAAAATAGAAACACGACCGCTTTTTGTGGATGTTTTTTCCTGACCTGCTTTGAGTGGATAAAGCCGAGCTAGGTCCCCGGATGGCGGAATAGAGTAGAACAATCCAGTAGGCAGCGCGAGCGAGAGAGAGAGGGAGGGAGAGAGAGGTAGAGAGAGAGTGAGCGAGTGGACAACCCAAAACACGGAGGGTTAGCAGACAACTATCAAACAACAACGGCGGCCTGACAGCCATTTAAATTAACTCCACGGCGGCTGAAATAAAAAAAAAAGAAAGAAAAATGTGACAAAGTGAGAAGGGCACCTTGCCGAGGGGCTGTCAGGAAAGCACGACGTCCAACTTTGGTTGTCTCGGGAGTCGCACCATGGCATCTCAGCCGAGGTAGGCAGAAAAACACACACATACAAACACACACACACACACACATAGCCGCAGCTAGCTGCTAGCAGCTGGGAGCTAGCGTCATAGCCCGACCGGCTACACTACCGTTAATTAGCTCCAAATGTTAGCCAGCTCGACCGCGCTAGCGAAGTTTTACTTTGAAACTCGAATGTTCCAGAAAGAAAAGGTAGTCTGGTAGTTTCCTGGATTTATTGTAAAACTGACATGAATAGTTTTTTTATTTTTTTTATTTTAGCTTTGATAAGCAGTTCGAGGAAGAGGTGGAATCAGCTGGAAAGAGCAGGCTGGTGTGATTTTTTTTTTTTTTTTTTTTTTTTTTTTAACCAGCTGGTTTTGGGGAGGGAGGGGGGGGGGCTGATATGTTTATACAATGCTATTTATAAAAACTAATGTTAAACACACTTACACGTGCATTTCTGCATCAACAACATGTTTTACTAACTTGGATTTTGGGGGAAAATGCAATTTTACTGTAAAATTAAATTAAATTTAAAAAAAAGTCTTCCTTAAAATACAGGGCAGACTGAGAAGGGAGCTCAAATCAGCCAATCTGTAACATGTGGGCTATGATAATCTTTTTCTTATTTAATAATATAATCATGTGGCTTCAACTTGCAGACCGAAAAATGGCACCTTCAGATTAATTCAAACTGCTGGATAGCTTGCTCATTCGTTGCAGGCTCATTTTAGAAAGTTAGTGTTTTAAAGGTGAAAATCTGTTAGCTGTAAATTGTTGCTGCATGCAAGTTTAGGTGCTGCACATGTATAGTGCATCGTCAGAACAGTGGCGGTCAACGCTGTATTTTGGGAAGAAATATTGAGCGTTTAGTTCACTGTGGTTTTCCTCCTGTTTAAAGTGGAGCTTGATCCCAGGGGGCCTACTGTTCCACATGGTAATTTACTAATAGTGAACAGGCTATCTGTATACTTGTTTAGACCCTTGACATCATGTCTGGACCAGTAGTATCCATATGTCTGCGTGGGTTGCATGTGATCTTTTGGGACCGGAGAGAACAGATGTGAATGTTGTGTTGAATCCTCATGGCGTCTGTGAGGCTAATTAAACTTGATAGATGGGCACTGTCTTCTCCCATTAGACCCTGCTGCCCCTTGGGTGGATATGTCTGTCATAAGATGCCATAAATTTGTGGTCTCTATATTTTCTTTTGTTTAACCAAAACCACTGTTATCATTGAGTATCCGTCTACCTTCATAGAGTTGCATATAAAGACCAGGAATTAAACCAATTTCACTTAAGGCACCTACTATATCTTTAACTGTGTAACTAATCATACATGTTTTTCCAGTTTCAAGTGCAAGTGTAATGACTTAAGATCTGCCTCTCTACAGTGTATACAATGAAGAAAGGAACCGTCTTCGCCTCCAAGCATGGGAACAGAGGAACCAAGAAACGAGCCAAGCTAAAGACCTCAACCCTGAGAACGTGCCTCTCTTTGGGCAACCATACAAGGTAAAGACTCTCATAACAAGATTTAAAAGCTCTATTGGTTATATAGGGCTTTTACTGTGATTATTTTGGCTAACAAGATGCGTTTTTTTACTGGTTAACATTATAAATAATCATAAATAAAGGTTTTGATTAATCTGATGATTGTGTTTTCCGAAATAATGATAAATATTTTGTTGTTTGTTGTATTGTTGTTATGTTATATTTTCATTTTTATGACCACTGCTCCTTCTTTAACTTATGGCCAGCTCCTTCATCTTTTAGGAGAACATTAACTTTTAATAATAAAACAAAAGGTAAACGGAGATAATTTGTGTGTTTACCCCCTTCGTTTTGCAGACAAACAAAGGGGATGAGCTTTCCAATCGAGTCCAGAGGATGCTGGGCAGTTATGAAGATGTGAATAATCCGTGTCCCTTTGCCATTGAGCCTTTACCCATTCCTACATGTGGAACTATCACGCAGTCAGATCAGGGTCAGCAAATCGCGGATGAACCATCCAAGCCTCCATTCCATAACCAGGCCCGTTGCGTATCAACCCAAAGTCAGAAAATTCCCTCTAGTAACGGTTACGCCTCCCAGCCCGCGAGGACGTCCACTGCCTCCTCTTCTCCCAACCAACACGGACATTCATCCACTTTCTCAGATGCGTCTTTGAACCACGGTCAGCTCGGCCTCTCAGCGCATCAACAGATAAAGACTGAAGCCCACACAGATCTCAGGGAGTGGATCGGCCTTCCCCAGGAAATTTCTGCTCTGTCTCCCGATGCTAAGCCGCCACCCTTCCCGCATTCCAGTGACCGTGATGACGATGACGTGGACACTAAGGATACCTTTGACAGACATCAGATTCAAGGGTCCACAGATCACCCCTCTGAGTCTGCCAGCACGATGGATGTCTCCACATTTAACCTAAGACTGTCCCCCAAAGATGCATCTCTGCCCCAAGCCAACAAGGGTAACGCCATACTTTCCCAGAGCTTCCCCTCGCTCCTGTCGTCCAAGCAGCCCAGCGTAGTGATGACCCAGAAGCCGACGGCGTATGTGCGGCCCATGGATGGTCAGGACCAGGTGGTCAGCGAGTCACCTGAGCTGAAGCCTTCGCCAGAGCCATATGTACCTCTGCCAGAGATAATCAACAAATCTGACCTGGGCAAAACGAAGGTACTGCCACCCTTTTTGGAGGTGAGTATATTATCTTAGAATGCATTTTGTTTCAAATGTAATATGGCTTAGCATGAAGAATGGGACCAGGAGCATGGCTAAATATAGTCTTGCTTATATCGCCCTTAAGGTTTTGTATTTTTTGTACGGATCAGACAAACAAGATATAATGTTTTAAATAGTGAGCTTTAAATGTAAACTCTCATTGGTTGTAGTTCCCTGACAGGTCAGGTATTTAGCCCGCTTACCAAACGAGCCAATTTCCCTCTAATCCGGGGGCTTTTGTTGGCCATTCCCTGTAAATGCAACCAAAACATTGCGGTTTACCTCCCCATTTTTCACATTGCAGAAATCATAGTGTCCTTACGTTGGATTTGATTCCTGCTTTTGGAAATAAACATTTTTCTATTTTACGAGTGCATTTTTTTTCATATACCTATACATTTCTTGCACTGGATCTATTGTTTGGTGCTTCCAGGGACTTTTATCTACAAATATACTGTTGGACTGAGGGCCTGCTAATATATCAGGATGTTCTCTGAAACCCCTCCATAGTTTTGATAATATTCCATGACTGTTCGGGCGTTTTTATGAAAGGTCTTGGACTCTCTTTGTTTGGGAGAATTTGGCTGAACTCCAGCTCCACTTGATTCTCACACACACACACACACACACACACACACATAAACTTTTGCACCTGCATCACGCTCCCTCCCCCTCGCCCATCCTGCAGCAGTACAGCAGTGCTGAATATGCTGCCGTTATCACCGCTGGCATGAATCCATGGCAGGATATCTAGGCAGTCACTCGTTGCCCTATTTCCCAGGAACCCTTCACTCCTGAATTAAGTTCCACATCTGCAGTAAGCCATGCATGAGACAGTCTTTTAATGTATGGTATAACCAGAGGCTTCCAAACCATAGAAGTAGAATGTGTGAAGAAGTAATGGTTTCCTTACACGGGTCAATGCAAAGATTTCCTTCTGCACTGAACTGGTTTGACGAATGTAAAAAGCAACATTAGGGAAAACACAGTGGCATTCCAGAAAACGCACCATTTCAGAAGCCTTGTTTCAAGAGTTGGACGTTTTATAGTTTTGGAAAGTGTTGTTTTACAACTTCAGAGAGATTGCTCTGTTACTATTTTCCATTTAATCGTAATACTGCTCACCAGCATGCCGTTTTGAGCATGTAGCGTCATGCCTTACTCAGGTGCGTAGCATGGTATATATGGCAAGCAACCGGTGGGCGGGTTGTGTATATGTGTGTGTAAATGTGTGTGTATAGTGACCTCAGCTGCCTCCTGATAACTTCCCCCCCTGGGCTCAGCAGCAGAACAATAAACCAGCTTTGTCACCAACTTGCATAACTGCTTTGGGGGCCCGTTCACTCTGACCTTATCTGAAAACGCTGTCCATTCAGAAGGAATACTGAAAGACGCTTCTGAAAACAAACCGAAATGCCACGCAACAGGCCGTTGACTCATTCATTCACACACTTTGTATGAATCTGATGTTGCGGTCGGCCTATGATACGGGGTACTGCGTCACTCGTCTAGTGGGTGAGGCTGTAGTCAGCGGTGATATAGTATCGGACTATTATATTCACGGATTTTATTCACATGGAGCAGACAGAATATAAGAATATATGGTCACTCATAAGGTGGAGGATTTTTATCTTTTTTTGGATGTAATAAAAGAAAATGTATTAAAAAAATATTGGAATCAATATCCACCACTTTTCATTCTGGTATGGACAGTATGTTCATCTTAAAAATAGATGGAGCTCCCCCAGCACGTCTTCATGTAAATGATTGTCAGTGCTTTGCATTCAGTGGTAGCAGGTGTCCGCTGCTCCCTGCTGGACAACACTGAAATTATATACACATCTTCACTTTGTTTTCTGTGTTAACATTTGATTTTAATGTGGCAATGGATACTATTCAATAATTAAAGGAAGAATATAAGCTAAATATTGTTATTTTTAATGTTATGTTTTTGCACACACTGCAAAAAAATGACAATGTTTCGTAGGTGGATTAGTATTTAGTGTTACACTGTACGTGTTTTTAAATTGCCCACACATAAATAACAGCTCTTATAACTGGCAATGCCCCTCGTATGCATGGATTCACCTTTTAATGCGAGTGAGATGGAATGAACAAACCTGAAATAAAAATGGGGTCAGGATGAAGAGAGATATAATTGGGTTTTTAATATACTTATTTTTAAAGTTTGACCTGTGAAATTACATAAAGGGTTCTCTCTGTAAAAAACAACCCCCTAAACAAATCTCTGTATGTTCGTTGTTCAGCTTCTAATTGAATACAGGTTTCATTGTCTTTGTGGAAGCTCATAATTATTCCTTTCCTTTCTGCAGACGAGGTCGAATGAAGTTCTGTGTGTCGAGGACATCTTGAGGGTGAGTCCAGATGTTTAAATTCTTATTCACAGTTGGCTTTTGTCGTCATCATAATAAAATATCTATGGCATTTAATAAAATATATTTATTTAAATATAGTGCACATGGAAATTTTACTTGTGCATACATTTATTGTACACAAAAGGTGCTAAATTACCTTTTTTTAAATGTTATAAATGTCTCGCCACAAAAAAGACACTGAAATTCTGTTTACTAGCCATACATTAAAAATGTGCTATCCTATACTTCCACAAAATAAGTGCAGAAGATGTCCATGTTATAGTGTTTTGTTTTAATCAGCTCAACAAAGTTGCATGTCCAGTACCTGCTTCCCATTAAAACCATTTGAAAAGAAGTGCACGGTTTGCATGTTACGTTTTCAACTGTAGAAGAACAAACATACACGTTTCTAGTTGCTCAACAACTCTAAGAAACTTGAGCAACTGCAGATACACTTCTCTTTAGCTTTCTTACAACATTCCTCTGCGCTGGATCTACAGTATTTCCTTATCTCTGTACATCTCCAACTGTTCACTCAGCTCACAGTTTCCAAAGATCAGCATGTCCACTCAGATGAAAAGTTAACAAAGCAGCCTATCTGTGAAGAGTCATCCAGGTCCTGGTAATCCATGAAGGCTTTATCGTAGGCAGCTGGAGTTGCTTTAGGTTTTTGAACACCTTCCTCCTCTCATCAGAGGTTGCTTCAGTTCTGACTGACGAGTGGGGAATCCAGCAACGTAGTTTACTTTGTCATGTAGTTGAGTAACCATGTGACTCCTGTTTTGTATCACACTCTTCTTATTCCCTTAAACAGGAAATGACCCACACGTGGCCCCCCCTCTTGACAGCTATACATACGCCTAGTCCAGATGAACCCTCCAAGACCCCGTTCCCCGCCACGGTAAGAGCCGAAACGTTGAGACTTCACCCTCCGGCGCTGCTCATATTTACGTAGGAGGGGAGTAATCCTGCATCCTCGCTCGAGTTACCTCCCCCAGCGTAAGCGAGGAATCCTTGTGATGCACAAAAAAGTATTCCAGTGTTTAACTGAAGGTCGCCCAAGCTCTCTAAATCAAATGAAAATCCTCTAAAGTGCAAAAATGCTTCTCTGATTTGACTAAATTGAAGGATTCTCACTGATTATTGCTGATTGGTTGGCTTTGATGCTAGAACCACATTCATTCTCTCCAATGGACGAACCCTTTCCTCTGACCTTGAGGTCAAATTGCCAGTTTCTGATTTGCACACAGGATATCTCATAGTGTAAGTTTACCAGAGGAGGGATAAAACCTTTGTGAATTTAATGACCTTTTGTCTCGCACCACTCTGTGACCCAGGTTAAAGCTTGTGTTTTTGTGTGTCTTCACAGGAAGCAGAGCATGTCTCTTCATGTCCAGGACAAAGTGAGTAATGAGAGAATAAAGCAGAATACATCGAGTCACAGAAAAAGGATGAACATCGTAATAAATGCTGATGATGTTTCTGTTTAATGGGACATGAGTGCATAGCCTAAAAGTCTGGAATTTATGTTGGTAGCAGACAAATCGACCTGGCATCGTAGAGCATCGGCCGTACAGCCGTTACCTTTTTTTAATATCTACGGAGTCAAAGCAGTGCCAACAGTCTCTCCTGTTCATTTTTAGTTCATTTTCTCTTTTGTGCAATAGGTGTGAAATAGTTTTTCCCAATAAGCTCATATTAAAGCACTTTCTAGTGTTTAAATAATTTATGATCTGTAAAGTTATATGTAGGTAGTCAGGACTGGACTAAAACATCTCAGCTGCAGTGCATGTGAGCCAAATCCACATTTGTTAATGTAATGTTTGATTTCTGTCATTTCTTTCAGAAGACTATGAGTCCTCCCCTGCAGATCCATCCCAGCTCATCCAACGGAGCTCCTCATCGTAAGGGATTTGGCTTTTGACAATTTTGTGCTGTGTACTTCACAAATATTACTAATTTTTTTTTAATTAGGGCTCAGACTAAAGATTATTTTGTCATTAATTAATCTGGAGATAATTTTTTTGCAATTCATTGTGAATAGAAAATGAATTGTATTCAATAGCTGGTTTTATTCGAAGAACGGACTAAACTTGCTCACAAAATGGGAATCAACTGGTCTCATTATAAATATAACACAACAAACCGATATCACTGTGGTGTTTTGTGTGTGTGTGGTGTAGTTCATTTGAAGCAGCACATTCCAGAGGGATAGCGTCCGCCAGCTCCAGCGATTCAGAGAGTAGCGCAAGATCAGAGTCCGACAGTGAGAGCACCATCGAGGAGCCAGCTCAAGTCCCCGTCCCCAACTCTGTTAAAACGGAGGTAATCGGCTGCTTGTCCTTTTTTTTTTTTTTTTTGTACACATATTCAAAATGCATTCGCCGAACGGTTTCATCATCCTGATTTTTGAAACCTTTTATTACTTTTGTTTAGCCTGATGCTCCAGCAGTGGCCCACGGTGAATGGCAGTTGGGGAACTGGATCCGGTCCAGCCAGCAGAACGCCGGCGCTGAAAGTCAAAGCAGCGTACATGCCTCTGAGAGCCCTGCTCACAAACAGCCGCCGCCCACTCAAAGCTCCAAGCACTCACTCGGTGTAGAGGTGGTCGACCCCACTTGGAAGACTAAACCTCAGCCTTCATTTCACCACAAAGAGGTCGCTGATAGACTTGAAAAGCCCGAGCAGCAACGCGAATGCCCTCAGGACGATTATAACCATCAAAGTAGCCAAAAAAACCCTTCTGCTGGTTTGAACAGCTGTAGCAGTTCCAGGAAACTTTCATGCAAGGCACAAAACTCAAAACCAGCGAAGGCCGGCTGCCCAGATCGCACTGAAGGAGCCGTCGCTATGAAGTGTGAGGGCGTTGTTGCCACGCAAGACAAAGAGCCCTGTTTCACAGATCGACCCAAGGTTAAGATGAAAACGGGACTCGGCAAGAAAAGCAAGGCCAACAGTGACACTAAAAGAGATGGTAAGAGGACTTCTAAACACACGCCGCTTGACAAGCGGAAGGCTGGATCGGAGCCTAAAGTCACAGTGGTCCTGTGTGGTCATTGTCCATCATGTGGCGTGCGATACCCTAACCCTTGCTCCTGCCCCACCCAAAGCTCTTCTCCTGCCCCGCCGCTCAGAACAAGTTGTAGCAAACAAACGTCGGACACCGTCGGCCAGAAGGGAACCAAGATTCCTCATAAAACAAACCACAAGACCTCAGAGAAGACCGGACAGAAAAGATCTCGGGACACCCACAGGCCTCTTAGATCCCTGCTGGTGAAGATCGATCTAAGTCTGCTCTCGAGAGTCCCGCAGGCCTCCGGAAACCACCAGGAGACGCCAAGCGATGCAAAGCGATCGACACTGGTCATAGTGCAAGACGGAGGAGGAGGGGCCAGGGATGCTTCTACAACACGCAAACTCACCAAAACCAGCAAAAAGAGTCTATCTCAAAATGTGAGAATTATGAGGGTCCAGGTCTATGGTCTAGTCGGCATGTACAATGTATCTGTGTTGTAACTTGTGGCGGTTTATCTTCTAGGTTGAGGTAGACCATGCAACTCAACCCAGGAAGAAACAGAAGCTGGAAAACAAGAATACCTCAGCAACTCCTGCTTCTGTCAAACTGGAGTAGGTCCCGTGATTCAGAGGCAGCCCACAACATTAACAGCTTGTGAGAGCCCGTCGGATCTCACAAGCTCTCTAATCTTGTCGCTTGCAGACGTTCCAGCAATTCAAAAGAGGACATGGAGCGAAAGAAGGCGAAGAAAAACCCACTTCCTTCGCAGCAGCAGCCTCCGACACCCAAAGACTCCACTAAAGGCCCAAAGGTGCAAAAACGCAGCTCGGGGAAGAGCCAGGAGTCCAGGAAGGAGGCTGGAAAGAGCAAAGACTCCTGCAAGCCCAAGAAGAGCAGTGAAAAGCACACACAACGCCCACAGCACGAAAAGGTACGGGCATCGTTTGTTTTCCTGAGACAAACTGGTGAAACATTATTTGTAACCAAAAACTCTGCCCTGCAATTCTGGCAGAAGCCCCCAAAGAGCAGCCTGGACATCCCATCCTCTTCACAGCCGCCCAAGGAAGCTTCCAGCAACAGGCCCTTGTTCAGACTAGAGGACCGGTAAAAATCCTTTCTGCCGTTTCTAATTTGTGTCTGGACGTATTTGTGTCAGTTTTGGAAGGTTTTACTTCACCGTGTACCTTTTTTAAGCCTTTTATTAACCAAATCAAGTTTAATGTTACTTGGAATCCCCAACATAATGGGAACTCTCCTGCTGATATTTAAAGCTATGGTAAAAGTGTGAGCAAAATATCCGTCGCACTAAATAATTAAGAGTCATTTTCCACAATCAAGGTAGCACTAGTCTTGTAGCTAGAAGTTTTGATAGTGGTAGTTTAGATCTTCACTTCACATTAAATATAAAATCCATGAAATCCACAAAATCCTAAATGTTCTCTGCTGATTTCTCTTTTCAAAAATGACCCATTGTGGTTTTTAAAAAAAACAAACCCTGGCCATTCTGGTGAGGTTCTGGAGCGGGAGATGAAAGTGAAGGATTGGAGAGTTTTTACTTAAGTTGACTGGTTTTATTTAATAAAATGTAAAGGTTTTTTACCAAAAAAAGTGCATTATTTTGGATCTGTGATGACAACTAGTTTTATGTTGTAGTGCTTTGTTTTCACCTGTAGGCAGTATCCAGTGAAGCACTACATAAAGGAGGCCAAGAAGCTGAAGCACAAAGCAGATGCAGAGGTCGGTTCTGGTTGTTTGTTTTGAGTTAATTTACTAAAGTGACTGCAGTAATACAAGTAACTTATAATCAATTTATTTTCCATCTCTTTCTCTTTGTAGTCTGATAAGCTCAGTAAAGCTTTCAATTACTTGGATGCAGCCATGTACTTTGTTGAAAGTGGCATCGCCATGGAAAAAGATCACCAGATCTCTATGTCTTCCTACACCATGTTTGCAGAGACGGTGGAACTGCTCAAGTACGAACCCACTTTCATTATTATCTGCACTATTAGTCGGATTGTGTTAGTTTGCATGTCCTTTTCATGGTCATATATATCTTATCTAATTCAAATTTCCAGATGTAACATGAACGTTTTGACTCCATAATCGTATCTAATTCATGCCTTTTTGTTTTACCGCCACATTCTCCACTCTCACAGGTTTGTCCTGAAACTTAAAAACTCAGTGGACGCCTCTGCTGTGCCCCCAGAAAAGGACTTTTTAGTTTTGTGGTAAGGTGTAGATCATACTTCATGTGCCATTTCTCCACAAGCATATCTCATAGGATGTGTCTGACATATCTCATCTTAAGCTTGTTTCTTCTTTCTTTAACCTGCCACCATCTATGATTTGGTCCTTGTCTGAAGAGAACGGATGCAGAGACTGTAAATAATTGAATAACATGTAATCGTGTGTCCTAGTCTGAAGTGCCAGTCTCTGCTGCAGATGGCCATGTTTCGCCACAAATGTAAAACTGCACTCAAGTACTCAAAGACCCTCACTGATCACTTCAGTGTAAGTATGACTCCATAATGCCACTGTCAATCTTATTAGTAAGGTCAGATCTAATTTTAACAGAATTATCCAGATTTTAATTAAATTTTGACTTCTTTCAGAACCCAACGACCCACGATCCCCCTGCAGCCGCGTTGAAGTAAGTCCTGTTTGCACGTTTGGACAACAGAGCGTATTGCACTCAGCCGGTCGCTGTTGAAGCATCTAAGCGGTCCCCATCTCTTTTTAGAGTGTCAGCAACCCCGTCCTACATGCCCAACGTGTCGTCTCCAGCCACCATGTCCACCGGCTCAGGTCCCGCCTCCAACAGCAGCAGCTGCGGCGGCTCGGCCGCGGACAGCGCCGTGGCGGTTCCCCAGGCCATCGGGCAGGTGGCGCTCAGCTACGTCAACATCACCACGTTGTTCTTGAGCGCTCACGACATCTGGGAGCAGGCGGAGGAGCTGGCACACAAAGGCAGCGGTGAGAGCGGATGGATGAGAGTGTCGCCAAACGTTTGAGCAAAAAGATGGGAACCAAACAATTACAACGAATGAATCTAAGAGAAGACATAAGAAGAAAATTAGTTTTAAGAAGGAACTTAAGAGGGGATACTGAGCACGTTAATAAATACTGTTCACTTATTTATTATGTCTTTACTGGTTTTATTCATCACATTATTTCTGCATTAACTTGTTGGCTGATGGAAATTCTGTAAACGTCCCCTTCGTGGGAATAACAAAAAGGATTATCTCTAACTTTTTTTAAATATTTCTGTATGTTTCAGGTATGCTGTCGGAGCTGGACACAGTTGTGGGTCCGTTGAGCCTAACGTCAAGTATGAGCACCATGGTCCGCTATACGAGGCAGGGCGTCCACTGGCTGAGGCTGGACAGCCGTAAGCTAAAGTGACCAACAGCCTGGGAACCCTTTGAGCTGCCTCGCTGGACTTTCACTCCATCTGCCTCGCTGGACTTTCACTCCATCTGCCCGGATACCGGCCTGGATAGTGACCCGGATACCAGCCCGGATACTGACCCGGATACCGGCCTGGATACTGGCCTGGATACCAGCCGTACCAGTTTTCTTTTCTTCACATGGACTCATCGGGGAAAAAAAGGTAGACACAAATGTCACATGACGCGTCTTCTTAAGGACACCACTGATCATTGCACTCGTCGTTTGTACATATCCGTATTTCATGTTCTTGCACCTACAGTCTACCTTCCTGCTCCTCCCCCTTTATTCGGGAGCGAGCCCATTTAAACGTGGATGGACGCGCATCAAAACATTTGGTGACTCTGTAATTCTTTCCCAGCCTAATCATGTGGTTGCGGTGCAAGTTCTGACCCGGAACGTATTCATTATATATTATTTGTTATTAATAATACAAAAAGGCACTTAAATCATTGTTCAAATGTGTCAGGATTTTTTAACATTTAATTTCTCTTTAAGAGATTATGTTTCCCTGTTTCAGTCTGAAAAGATCGGTTTGATTAATTTCTCCCAGAAATCAGTGAGGACGCATGAAGTCATTTCTTATCACATTTGAACTGGTTACCAGTTGAACTTCGAGTAGATCAAACGGAGGGAAATCGTTGCAAAAGTACACGATAATAATATGAAATCATTTTCAGTTTTTTCAGATGAGTATTGGCAAGTTTACACAGCTCTTAGATTGAACCATGCTTATTAAGATCAATTAAATTTAAGAAACGACCGAATTATTTATACATTATTGCGTGTTGCCCATAATGAAAGAACAATCTGTACATGAATAATGAGAAAAGGAGGCAAAGCAGGATTTTTGCCATCATATCTCAATGTGGTGACTAGTTAGTCAGACCAGATTTTATTCTCATCATCTCGTTAAAAACAAATTGCACTTGCCCTCCTTCTAACGGAAGTTATACAAACAGTAAAGATGTTCAGCCAATCCGTAGTGGCGGGTGTAGTGGTTGACGTCGGTCGCGTTTCGTCAGTTTGAGTTGCCTTTCAAGTATAGTGGGAGTCGAAACTACAGATAGGAAAAATCCAGTAGTGTTCCCTTATTTGTTTTTTGCACCAGGAAGATTTCCTCTCTTTCCCACACTTTTTTTTAAAAATTGAGTAGCAAATGTTGAGTTGCATTATGCTTACTAAATCTGTGGGAGTAGGGAAAAAAAAAAAAAAAAAAGCCAAACTTACTAAAGAATGCACTTTGTTGAGTATTTGTAGTTGATTTCAGAGCGTCATTGGACAAAAACACCATGTTCCCAAGACCGGCGGGACTGTGTGAGTCTTTGATTGGAAGCGATAAAGCAGAGTTCTGCTGGGAGGTTTGATGTAGAGTCACGAGTTCACGGGGAGATCCAAACAGAATCAGTATGAAATAGTGATGTGGGGAAAAGAGCCGTTGCTTTAGATGAGCGTGTTCAACCGCTGGGTTTGAGACGTTTCCTTGTTAATTCAGTCGGTGCGTCTGCGTGCAACTACACGATTAAAAAGGGCTAAACGAGGATCACGAAGTGTTCCCGACTTTATTTTCTCACGTGAACGATAAAGCGATATTTTTTTAAGTAAGGAGCGACAACACTGACGCCACGGCATTTGGGATTTTTTTTTTTTTTTTTTACGTGCCGATCATCAGCAGGCTGCTACAGAAATGATCTTTAGATGTCTACGCTGCACACGGGGTCATTTCGGCATTCGACATTCATAAATGGTGCGACTTCATCGGTTTTTCTCGTCTCGTGCGACCTGCGACTTTGTTCCCATCATCCTTTGATTGTTGGTGCTTCATTTATGAATTACTCTGTAACAGGTTTACACTTCTTGTCCAAATAATTATTTTACTGGAAAAATTTTGAAGGATGCTTTTTGTTTTTCCTTTTGTGAAATATGTAAAGCATTTGTGTTGCAGTGTACAGAGATGAATAAACACTGGAGATGATTTTATTGTTTACATTTAATTTATTGGGGGGGCAAGAAAAACACAATTTGGTGGTAAAGGTCAGAAAAAGCGTTTGAACAGTGAATCCTACGGATAGAATTTCTGATTGAAATTGTTGTAAATTGTCACACTTGAAAAATGTACGGAAAACAAAATACATCTTATAGTCATTTGTTTATTACAATATAAACTGTACAATATAATTGAATCTTATGGATCACTGATTTAGTTTAAAAAAAAATTAAATGTACTGTACAAAACTTGAATGATGGTTTACGTGTCCGATTCTCCGGCGAAGTTGGGGTTGGAGAAAGCGGGCTGCAACAGAAGAATCACACGACTTAGCATCTTCAGTCTCCGTGTAACCACCTGACGGCAACGCGCCGGTCGATATCTTACCACATCGATGACTGTGGCCGTTTTTGTCGGCAGACTCAGGCCGCTCAGTTTGACCCCCCGAACGATGAAGACGTAGTACAGCCCTCCAGCCACCAGGATGAAGATCACAACGGCTGCGATGACGCCGCCGGCTATCGCCCCTCCATCTGAACGGTGATACAGCAGACGTGTCAACAAGCTAAACCTTCACTTGCATTGATTTGACAACCAGTTGCATGCACGGAAGGTTAAATCGTATTTTGGTACGCTCACCGTTGCCACCTGGACCGTCGGTGGGGATAACTGGTTTCCCATTTTCATCTGTTGTGTAGTCTGAAAACGGGGTTTCACACAGAGAAGCTGTTAATCTGCTGCTGCTCGTATCCCAGTTGGAATCTTTTCTCTTTCTCCTGAGAACCAAAGTGAAATCTGCGAATACGAATAAATCCTTACACTGGCGATGGCGGCACGCAAATCCTCTTTTCTGCAGGCAGTTGTTGTCATTCCAGGCTCCATCCGGGTACATCTCCACACAGTTCTCCTCAGCCACGTCCCCGGGGTGGAAGGCCATGTTGGGCTCGCCGGGAGCCCAGTTCAGGAAGCCCAAAGGCGTCTTATCCGTCCAGCCCCAGCCAACTGGAGAGATCATCCAGCATGGAAACGGGGTGAGCGAATTTACACACAAAATATTTAGAAATGACGTTCTGCTGCACTTACAGTTGCGGTCCCTGGTGAGGCCGATCCATACGTGGTGGCGTTTGGTGTAGTTGTAGTTCCTGAAGAATTCCACATCGGCTCTGCTGTGGATGGACACCAGATCGGCCTGGGCCGACTGGCAGTAGTGATGGGCGTCCGGCCAGGAGAAGCCCTGCTGGCCGTTGTGCACGTAGTAACAGTAGCGGCCGTAAGGTCTCCAGAACTGCCTGCAATCCCCATCGCCGGGGGCCGGAGTCGGTGGTGGCGTCTCTGTGAGTGAATCCATCAATGTGTCACGTTTTAGATTCTAAATGAAGCTTTTTTTTGTGTGTGTGGAAAAAAAATAATCTGTGTGACCGACCTTTGGAGATCTTGCAGATGTAGGGTTTGGCTACGTCACACTTGGTGTCGTTCCAGGTCCCGTGGAACATGATGGAAGCGTGCATACTCACACAGCCCTCGTCCTTAATGTTGCTGGGCTCTCCTGGACCCCACTGGGTGAAGAAGACCGGCCAGCCGTCCGTCCACATGTAGGAGCTGTCATCCTGCCGTCAGAACGTAAGATTTAAGACTCCAAATAACTTTAAGGTGCTAATGAGGTCAAATGGTTCACTATTCTACAAAAAATAAATACATATTTTTGCAGCAGCTACCATATTGATTCTGAAATCTGGTCAGATTTATCTTGATATGAGTTTTTTTTTTTCCTTTTGATTCTTTATCTGCATTTACTTTATGTACTTTTACTTGTCCATTTAATTTTTTTTCTTTACTTTTACTCCATTTAAAAACAAATATCTTTTCTACTCGTTACTTTAGTTTTAATGTATTTGAGGGAAATGATTAGAATATAATTGTTTTTCTTATTTATATGATTTTATCAGGCGTATTTATTAATATTAAAAATCAAAAACAGCCAGTAGACATGTCCCATAGTGATACTTTTTCAGAGCCTCAGAGTTCCACTTTTACTTGAGTAAAGAAGTTTGATCACTACCATCTGTACTTCTCTGTGCTATAACCCCCCCTCCCTCCCTGACGGCACCTTGCGCCTGAGTCCGATCCAGGCGTCGGCCTTGCCCTGCAGCACCACCCCGGCCACGAATGCCTGGTCGTAGCTCCTGTCGATGCTGGCCAGGTTGCCCTTCTCCTTCTCGCAGGCCGTCTGAGCCGCGTCCCACGTCGCCGGCTGCTCCACCAGCTTGTAGCAGTTCAGGTACCAGGAGATGTAGCCGGGCGGGCAGGGACTCTTCGTCGGGGGCGGAGGGTCGATGCTACTCGCTGATGAAGAAATGTCCTTTAGTAAAAACCTGAACGGGGATTTAGCTGCATGCATGTCTGAGATGTTTTGATAGAAAGAGGGATGACTGACACTTCTTCTTGTAGCAGACAAAGCTGTGTTTCTTGTGACAGGCGTCATCGTTCCACTTGCCACTCGCCAGGTCGCTGTGAGCCATCGCCACACAGTGTTCCTGTTGAGACATTCAAGTCATCTCACTAAAGAGCTGGAGTCAATAGTCATCGCATAGTATGTCGGAAAAAAATGAAAAAAAGTTAGTGTAGTATGTCGAAAAAAAGTCATCGTATATTATGTCGGAAAAAAATGAAAAAACGTTATCGTGTAGTATGCCGAAAAAAAGACATTAAAAAAAGTCATTGTATAGTATGTAAAAAAATAAATAAAAATAAAATAAAAAAAACATTAAAAAAAATCGTAAAGTATGTCCAAAAAAAAGTCATCATATAGTATGTTTAAAAAAAAAAAAAATCGTAAAGTATGTAAAAAAAAAAAGTCATCATATAGTATGTTTAAAAAAAAAAACATAAAAAAAATCGTAAAGTATGTAAAAAAAAAAGTCATCATATAGTATGTTTAAAAAAAAAAACATAAAAAAATCGTAAAGTATGTAAAAAAAAAAAGTCATCATATAGTATGTTTAAAAAAAAAAAAAAAAAATCGTTAAGTATGTAAAAAAAAAAAAAGTCATCATATAGTATGTTTAAAAAAAAAAAAAAGAAAAAATCGTAAAGTATGTAAAAAAAAAAATAAAAATAAAATAAAAAAAACATTAAAAAAAATCGTAAAGTATGTCCAAAAAAAAGTCATCATATAGTATGTTTAAAAAAAAAAAACATAAAAAAAATCGTAAAGTATGTAAAAAAAAAAAGTCATCATATAGTATGTTTAAAAAAAAAAAATCGTAAAGTATGTCAAAAAAAAAAAGTCATCATATAGTATGTTTAAAAAAAAAAAATTAAAAATCGTAAAGTATGTAAAAAAAAAAGTCATCATATAGTATGTTTAAAAAAAAAAAAAAAAATATCGTTAAGTATGTAAAAAAAAAAAAAAAAAGTCATCATATAGTATGTTTAAAAAAAAAAAAAAAAATCGTTAAGTATGTAAAAAAAAAAAAAAGTAATCGTATAGTATGTTTAAAAAAAAAAAAAACATTAAAAAAAATCGTATGGGGAAAAAAAAAAGTATGTCCAAAAAAAAGTCATCATATAGTATTTAAAGAAAAAAAAAAAAAAGTCTAAGTATAGTATGTCGAAAAAAAACATGAAAGAAAGTCATGGTATGTTGAAAAACGTCATATTACTGAAAGATGAAAGTACATCCTGTAGGTCTGTTGATAAATAACTGGTGGTGTAAGTAAAGTGCTCACTGCTCCTCCCGCGTTGTTGGGCTCCTTGTCGTTCCAGTTGGTGTACAGCACCGGGCTGACCCCGTCGCTCCAGGCGTACTGGTTCTCCACCAGGACATCCGACAGGCCGATCCACGTGGGCATCTTCAGGTCCCGCAGGTAGCTGGAAACAAAGTCTGGGGGAGGGGACAGAATGACTCTGGAGGGTCTCATTGACCTGGAGCCTCTGGACTGTTTACACCTCGTAGAGTCAGCTTACCGTTCTCGTACTGGTCATCGATAACGGCCAGCTCCCCTGTTTGCTCTTTGCACCAACTCCGAGCGTAAGACCAGTTTGCCCTCATGTCGTCTTCCTTCCCTTTGAACAGGAAGCACTTGTCCTTGAAACGCAGCCAGCCTGGACAGAAGGGAGGTCAATGGGTAACATCGTGTTATGCATATATTTGCTTATGTGAAATAAAGTACACAAAAGGGGTGTTCAGTGAGTAAGTACCTGCGGGGCAGTTGCCCTCCCAGGGCTGTGTGGGTGGAGGCGGGGTGTGGTTATCTCCTGGGAACTTCTTACAGACGTATCCGGCTCCGGGCCGACCACAGTTGGCATCGTTCCATCCGCCTTCACGAATTAAAAGCCGTTAATCAGATGAGTAAATAAAGAGATTAAACTCTGTGGTCTAACTGAACTCCATTACCTTGATGCCTGTTCATCTGAACGCACTGTTCCTCCCCGTTGGCGTTGTTGGGCTCACCTGGACCCCAGTGAGTGTACACCAGGGGGGAGAAGTCCACCCACCTGTGTGGACAGACGTGAAACCTTTTATCGCTGCAGCGAAGTGCAGATCAGATCCACATCCATCGGGTCTGACTTGGATTTGTGACTCGTGTACAATCCAATAGAAAGTTGGATTTAAATGCTTTGAATCAGAAAATGTCTTCATGGGCCGCCTAAAAGCAAGGGCTCTCTAACGATATTCTCTTTGAGGAAAGAGTGCAAACACGTGAAATTCTAATTTTCCATTAAAATTCAACACCAATCTCTCAGAAATTACACGTACATGTATTGTCCGTTTGCGATGCCGAACATCCTCATTCCAATCCAAGCGGCAGCAACCTGGCCCGTCCCCACCTGGAGGGGTGAATGCAACATATTACAACACATGTATGTATGTATGTATGTATATATTATATATATATATATATATACACATACATGGAGGGAGAGAGGGACGCACCATGCTGTTAACGTATGCCTGCTCGTTAGTGTTGAGGATGGAGACCAGCGAGGCCTTCTCGGCGTAGCAGCGCCTCATCGCCGTGTGGAAGTCCACCACGTCGGTGTCGTTGTAGTAGTAGCAGATGTTGTTGTTCTTCCTCCAGCCGGGGTTGCTCCCACAGTCGGGAGCTGACGGTTGAGATATGAGATAAAACAATAAATAAATCCTACTACATTAATATATGAGGTCCAATTAAAGATTATTTTAAAGGCAAGGCAAGGCA
This sequence comes from Chelidonichthys spinosus, assembly GCA_029853015.1. Taxonomy (NCBI): domain Eukaryota; kingdom Metazoa; phylum Chordata; class Actinopteri; order Perciformes; family Triglidae; genus Chelidonichthys; species Chelidonichthys spinosus. The sequence goes on from CM056840.1 coordinate 19,245,661, forward strand.
ATTTTATGGGCAATTTTAAGTGCTTTATTAAAAGCATTGGAGATTTTTTTTTTCAAAACAAGCCAATAATAAAATAAAGTTTAAAATAAAAAAAAATAAAACAATTTAAAAAATGTAAAAAATTAAATTAAATTTTTTTTAAAAAGTTTGCCTTCGAGGGCATTAAAAGTATTGGAGAAAAAAAAACATTAAAACAAGCCAATAATAAAATAAAGTTTAAAATAAAATAAATTTAAAAAATTAAAAAATTAAAAAAATGTAGTAAAATTTTTTTTAAAAGTTTGCCTTAGAGGGCTTTACAATCTCTACAGCATACCATGACCTCTAGATTCAATATTTCATATTTCCCAACTTCCCAACTGAGACAGGTGCATTGTGGGAACAGTTTACCTGGGATTGGAGGCGGGGGCACTGGGGGCAGGATGGGGTTCTTCCCTTTAGCAATCATGCATATATAGTCCTGGTGGGCGTCACAGTTGAGGTCGTTCCACCAGGAGTGGGTCCCGTTGGTGGAGCTCACCATCTCCACGCAGTCCTCGCGGCCCTCGTGGTTGTTGGGCTCCCCCGAGCCCCAGTGTGTGTGCGACAGAGGCGTGCCATCGCTCCAAGAATAGCCTACAACGATCAGGGGGTCAGGCCGATTTATTTATTTGTATCTCCGTTACACCTCAGTAAAACACCCGTGCTCACCTCCTTCTGTGGGGTTGTGCTTCAGGCCGATCCACTTGGCGCTGCCTTTGCTGTACAGAGCCAGGAACTCTTCCTCCTCCTGATTGTGGATGCTGACCAGATTGGCTCCTCTGGCTACGCAGTCCTCCAGTGCTGTCCCCCAGCTCTTCTTCTTGGACCAGTCCACGTTGTGGAAGAGCTGCAATGAAATCAGCCCATGAATTAGAACCGCTTGTGTCCCCTGCACATGTAATCTGCAGCGTCTCATACCTTATAACAGTTCCTGAAGTGAGGAAGAGCGGTCCAGCCGTCGGCGCAGCCCTGCGCCGGAGGAGGAGTCGGGGGCTTGGTGGGCGGGCTGATGTCGGGTCTGGGTCTCTCACAGACGAAGGCGTGTTTCTCTGAGCACTGCCTGTCGTCCCAGAAACCGCCGATCTGACCGGACGTCATCGCCACGCAGGTGCCGTCCCCGCTATCTAGACGAGACAAAAAGAGGCGGCGTGTTTTCCCCACGCTGCTGTATTCTCCCGTTCGGCTGATATCAGTGTTGGGTCTGTACCTGGCTGGTTTCTGTCCCAGTGGGTGAAGGTGAGGAAAGCGCCGTTGTCCCAGATGTAGTCCACTCCTCCACCCATCCCTCCTCGAGCCCGCAGGCCGACCCACCATAAACCCGTCTTCCCCGACAGCGTCACGGTGAAATGAGCCTGCTCGTATCTGCAGAGGAAACAGGAGAGCCGATCAAAAACACCTCGCCAACCTGCTGCCCAGGAGAAGCAGGAAGAGGAAGATGTAGAAGAGGTGGAGGAGGAAGAGCAAGAGGAGACAGAGATGGAAGAAGAGGTAGAAGAGGTAGAGGAGGAAGAGAAAGAGGAGACAGAGATGGAGGAAGAGGTAGAGGTGGAAGAACAAGAGGAGACAGAGATGGAGGAAGAGGTAGAGGAGGAAGAACAAGAGGAGACAGAGATGGAGGAAGAGGTAGAGGAGGAAGAACAAGAGGAGACAGAGATGGAAGAAGAGGTAGAGGAGGAAGAACAAGAGGAGACATAGATGGAGGAAGAGGTAGAAGAGGTAGAGGAGGAAGAACAAGAGGAGACAGAGATGGAGGAAGAGGTAGAAGAGGTAGAGGAGGAAGAACAAGAGGAGACAGAGATGGAAGACGAGGAGGAAGAGGTGGAGGAGGAAGAGAAAGAGGAGACAGAGATGGAAGAAGAGGTAGAAGAGGTGGAGGAGGAAAAGAAAGAGGAGACAGAGATGGAGGAAGACGAGGAGGAAGAGGTGGAGGAGGAAGAAGAGAAAGAGGAGACAGAGATGGAAGAAGATGAGGAAAAAGAGGTAGAAGAGGTGGAGGAAGAGGAAGATGAGGAGGAAGAGGTAGAAGATCTCTAAGAAAGGTAGAAAACAGTTTTTGAAATAATGAAGCGGACGTTCTTCATGAAAAGGAGAACATCGTTGCACGCGGCGTGATCTCAAAGCGTCGGGTGGAGATTCGGGAGACGGAGGTGTCGTCGTGTCTCACATGTCTCCGATGTGCAGCAGGAAGCCGTCCATCTCTGCACAGAAAGCCTTGGCGTCCGACCAGCTCCTGGCGGTCTCCTCCATCCAGTAGCAGGCGTAGCCGTACGAGTCCCAGCCCTGACACATGACGAGAACACAACCTCGTTAAGGCCTCGTTAAGGCCTCGTTACGGCCTCGCTACTCAGAAGAGGGGTGCGTCCTACCTGAGGGCATCCGTACACCGTGGGCTTCACCGAGGGCACCGGGTAATGAGCTTTGGGCATTTTGCATATGAAGGTGTTGAGTTCTGTGCAGGAGACATCGTTCCATCGTCCCGTCTGGAGAACACAGATGATTACGAGCAGATGAAGAAGGATCTGTACTATGAAATGCATTTCCCCCCCCGCTGCGCTCCGACCCGTCTCACCTGGTGCAGCATCTCAACGCAGTCTTCGTTGAAGCCGTCGTGGTTGTTGGGCTCCCCCGGAGCCCAGTAGGTGAAGGTCACCATGTGTTCGTCAGACCAGGTGAACATACCGGTGATGACCAGGTCATTCAGGCCGGTCCACACGTCATTGGTGGCTGGAAAAGACTCTAATTAGCTTTCATCACGTGCTTAGTACCCCTAGATATTTAATATAGCAGATCCATACCCATGTAGAGGTAGCTTTCCAGCCAGCTCTGCTCCGTCATCGAGAGGATGGATACCAGTTCGGCACCCAGAGCCCTGCAGGTGAGCTGGGCATCGTCCCACGTCTTTTTCTCACCAAAGGGTTTGTAGCAGAACTCTCCAAACTCATACCAGTCGGGCCCCGAACACCTCAGCTCTGTAAGACACACACTTTACTGCCTGCTGGGAGGGAGGAGATTCCTTTAAGGGATTGTAAACATGCCTCAACTCACCGCCATCTGCAAACGTGTAAGATACAGCGTAGTTCCCATCAATACCTGCAGAACAAGAACAGGTGTGAAGCGTCCCGGGAGTGAGCTACACAGGGAACAGGGGTTCAGTGTGAGGCTGCTTACTGTCTGGAGGTGATGCCATTCCTGGTGGAGCCGGCGTAGAAGCTCTGTCCAGCAGCCTTCAGCAGGGTGCAGTCTCCTCCGATGTCGTTTAATACCACGCCGGCGTGGATCGCTGCAGCGCAGATGTTTGAGTCCTGTGAGAGGAGACACCCTTTTATAAAAACCCTTCCTCAACGTTGTACAGAAGTGATGGAGAACATACCCCACGATATACGGACGTGCCGTATACTCTGTGATAAGCATTGGCACAGCGGGCGGGACAGTGAACACTGTGCAGAATGAATGAGAATATCACAAATATGAGTATTAATACACGTGTTTTGCATCTCTATGTGTGTAAAAACACGTTTTCCGGCTTCACTCACGTCATTTGATCGTTGGCAAAGTTGAAGTTGGGCTTATTGGCGCACGTGATTGCATCTGTGGAACCACAACATTTCCATCAGTAACCATGACGACAGCATCACGGGTGCGTTTTAATCAGGACTCGTAAACAGTAGTGGATTGCACTTACAGTCGGGTGTGCAGCCCAGGACGTCGAAGCGAAGCCCTGCCTGCCCGCTGACCTCCAGCGGGAGGATGCGGACGTACTGAGCCGACACCGGGGAACCCAGCAGCTGGGTGACGGGGCTGTCTCGGTCCGTGGAGCCGGGGAAAAACTGGAAAACACAGGCGGTCCAAGTCACGACCACGATGTCCCTCGGTGGTCTTCGCGGTCGGTAACGCTCTCACTCACCTGCCCGTCGGATGTGTAGTCTATCCACCTCACTCCATCCACGCTGTGATGGAGCTTAAACTTGGTGAGCCAGTGTTCGTTGTGAGGACAGCCCTGGACCACTACCCCCGTCACCTTCCTGCTCTGGCCCAGGTTCACCTGGATCCAGCTGGAGGTCGCTGGAAATACAGATCTTGTCTTTAGCCAGCTATTTAACACATTATTTTCACACGTGTGAGTGCTGGATTGGTACGCACGTATTCCTGAAGGCATCCAGCAGGAGTTCCCGTTCAAACGGGCTTTGTTGGGCGTGAAGGCGCCGATGGAGGAAGACGCGGAGAGCTGGGAGTCTGTGATGTTGCCGTCGGCAACCCCGAGGCCCTGCAGGCACACTGCCAGCACATCGGACAAGAATGGGTTCAAAGGGCTTTGTTTCTCTGTTTTCTGTGATCCCAATATGCTAAACCACATTTCCTAGGTAATGGGGAATACTCTTATATTTGATTTATAGATTAACTTTTGTTTTTTACTCATTCCTAATGTACCTAAGTGACTTTGAGACTGTTGTGCAGTGCCATTTTGGGAGTGTTTAGTCTCACTGAAAGGTGTAACTGATTCATGGAGACGTGGAGGACGGATTTGTGAGAATAAACCACCTTTTTGTTCACAGCTGTAGACGATCTCGAGGTACTTGGAGATGGTGGGACAGGGGTCCGGCTCCACGTAGGCGTACGCAAAGCAGAAGGGATGGTTGTCGCACGCCTTTCTGTAGTAAGGAAGCATACCCTCCACGTTGCAGCTCCCTACAGAACAGAGATTCATTTCAATATTTCCTTTTTTTTTAAATGTGATGTGATTGACAGAGTGACTTTTCTGCAGCGCCACCTGTTGATCCACTCATGTGAGGACAGATTTCGTCACTCTTCCGCCCGTAGAAAGCCGACTGGATGTTGATCACGCTCTCTTGCGGACAGTGGAGGACGGCGGAGGAGTCCTGGCAAATCAGCGCCGTCATGAAACCTGCAGCAGGAAGCATTCGTTCGTCATCGCCTGACGACAAAGTTCACGGCCGTGTCATTCACGCGTTTGAGACGTATTGTTACCATCATGAGGCGGAGGAGGCTCAGGTGTGTTTCCTGAAAACACAAACACACATCGTGTCATAACTACGCTCTAAATACGGTCTTAGTGTCAACGACATTAAAGCAGCTGACTCACCTCTGCGCTTGCAGACGTATCCTCTCCTGTACTCACAGTTGTCGTCGTTCCAGTAGCCGTTGTTGATGAGTATCGACAGGCAGTCCTCGCCGTAGTAGTCGTCGGGGTTTCCTGTGAGGAAGCACGAAGAAAAGGAATTCTGTGAGGCGATAATCCTGACGTGTTTAGTTCCTCACAGACTGGGCTTCACACTAACCTGCACTCCAGTGGATGTATCTGAAAGGAGAACCATCGGTCCACTCCCAGCCGCCCTCCGTGACGGAGTCGTGACCGCCCATCCAGAGGGAGACACCGGTGGGACTCACCTGGATCACACCTGAGAGAGAACCCAGCCGGGCCACGCTTAGTCATGGATCCATGCATGAAGCCTGTTTTTCAGCCACAAAACTCTCACAAGCAAGGGACTTTAAAGCAACCACAAATAAAAAGTAATCTATTTTATTATATATCTATATATATATATTATATCATGTAATTATTATATATAAATTGCACTTTGGGTAGTTACAGTACGACTATTTGGGTCCCGATTAGAAAAAAAAATAGATGAAGAGAGAGAAGATTAGAAATATGAGGAAATGAATTCAAAAGAAGTCAGAAAAAAAGGTAAAATGTTTGATAATAAGGTGCTTATTGGTGACGCCTCTAACTTAAAGTTCAAGTCGTCAAATCTCATTATAATCCAACTTTATTCTTAAAAAGAATATAGTCCTTCAACATGCGTCTGTGATATAAATACTCAAGTGAACACTTGACGAAGTTATAAAGAATAATGGGAACATCAGACGTTGGACTGTACCATGTACGAAGGCCTGCTCGAAGGGGTCCGTGATGCTGACCAGGTCTCCTCCCTGGTTGACACAGTCGGCCCGAGCCTCGGCCCACGTCCTCATCGACAGGTAGTTAAACTGGTAGCAGTAGTCGTTGAACGGGTCGGACATCCAGGAGCCACATTTCTCGTTCCATCCTGTAGCAAAAACAGATAAATACACGTTATTATCAGCTCAAGCTTGAAGTGAGGCGATCGGTGTCGTGTAAGGTTCACCTGGTCCAGATGTTGGGGGCTGGGGAGGAGGTCCTTGTCCCTTGGCTGGAAGACAAAACAGCAGACTGTTAACTACGGCTATGACGCAAGAGACTAACAGGATACGGAGCGCGTCGGACCTTTTTTGCAGATGAATTCCTTGGTGACGGTGCAGAAGTCGTCGTTGAGCTTCCCGGCTTCCTGGTGATTCATCCCTCTGAGGTGGACGCAGTCCTCGTTGTCCTGCCAGTTGTCCGGCTGGTTGTCGGCCCACAGGAGGAGGTCCTGTGGTCCAAAGAGGAAAGAGATGCTTCATCACAAGACCTTCCCCAAGGAGGCGTGTGATTGTGTGGGGTCTCCCATCACTCACCGCAGGAGTTCCATCGGTGTACACGAACTGGTTCTCAACGTCGATGTCATTCAATCCCACCCAGGCTTCACCCGGCATGTGAGCTGCAGAGGAGAAGAAATACGTTTACAGCCGTCGCTATGACCTCTGGGGGAATCTCGAGGGGGTTTCTGAAGCGGCTCACCGGTTATGAAGCTCAGCTCCTCCTCTGAGTGGAAGCTGGCGAGGTGAGCCTGCTCTCTGGCACAGTGGGCCTCGGCGTCGTGCCAGTTCTTCACCGACTCGGTCTCGAAATGAAAGCAGAAGTCTCCGTACAGCAAGTACTTGGGGTCACAGTGGGAATCTGGGGGGAGAAACAGTTATCAGCGCTGCTTTTGACTACGTGAAGAGGAAAGGTGAAGTCCACCTCACCGGGAGTGGACGTGGGTTTGGGATTCTGCCCGCCGGTCATCTCACAGACGTAACCCAGGCTCCTGAAGCAGTTGGTTGTTTCCCATTTGCCCTCGTAATTTCCTGGAAGAACACGAACATGATGTCTGTCTCGCTACACCAGCCTCACCCTAAGTGTCCGATCAGAGTTTGAATCTTACCGGTGAAGATTTGTCCACAGTCCCATGTGCCTACGGTGTTTCTGGGCCAACCAGGACCATAGTTGGAGAAGGTTACCACGGTTTTATCCACCCATTTGAAATCCCCGTCCTGGTCCTTATCTGGTAACATTACAAACCCAGAGAGAAATAAGTGAAAAGAGGCATTTTACACATGTTATTAGTGTTTAACAATGAGCAGTGGGTACCTGATAAACCAATCCAGATGTCAGGAACGTCCACGTGGTGGAAGTCTGGAAGGTTCCCATTAATGAAGAACTGTTCTTCTTGACTAAACATGAGAAACAAGAGGAAAGATTTATTTTTAAATCACAGCAAGGGTTACATTTCTACTGTTACTCAGCTGTTCAGCCTCTTATAGCCTGTTGGAATGAGTTTCTGGCCCACAGCAGGAAGCTAAATCAGAAAAAGCTTGTTCGCCACCTAGTGGATCATTTAGGAACTACAGGGACAGATATTTCCCTTAAAACTGAACTCAAAGAGAGTGACCTTCATCTTATGTTTTGTGTCTGCTTAAATAGGTAACTGGCAAAAAAGTCAATGTTATGTTTTTAGCTTGTTCTGTCGCCCCCTAGTGGCTAAAATCAGTTAATGTAGCTTTAAAACCATTGAAATCTGTTATTTATAAAGCCACAATAAGGAGCAACAAGGTGACTTTTCCTTCCTCCTTTCACAGAGTCACGTGGTGTGATTGCGTCCTACCTGTTGATGATCAGCAGGTGGGCGCCGACGTCAGAGCACTTGGTGACGGCGTCGTGCCAGCTGGTCAGCAGATTGACGTTGCTGACCAGCCAGTAGCAGCTGCCTGAGAAACTCAGCCAGCCGGGAGGGCAGATGGCTGGAGATGGGGGGTATTTATTTTGTATTAAGTATTACTTTTGATGACGACAATAAGAGATGTGTGATCTATTTTTATTGATTTATTTGACATATTTGAGTCCGGCTTACTGTTCAGGGGCCGTTTGCACATGTAGGGACGCTCGTATCTGCACACGTGGGATTTCCACTTCCCAAATTCATCCGTTGAGTCTTTGATGATCGCAGCGCACGCGCCGGCCTGCGTGTCCCTGTTGAGGACCGGATGTTTGGACCTTGATTGTGTAAAACTGATGTATTTAAACCACATATCTTACCCTGATGGTTCATCATGGGCCCAGTTCAGGTATCCTGGTTGGAGAGCATCAGACCAGGTGTACTCACTGTTTCCCGCCTCGACTTGACATGAGATCTTGTTGCATTTCTGCAGGACAAAAAGCTCATTGTGACTTCCATGCACTTCTTTGAATTCACCTCCCATATTATAATGTTCCTCTCACCAGTGTGGAGAACCCGATCCAGAGGTCGATCCAGGAGGGGTCCAGCGTCCCCGTGACGTACTGCTCCTCCGTTGCCGAGGTGATGGACACCAGGTCTCCTCCGTCCTGCAGGCAGTCGTGTCTCGCTGCCGCCCAGCTGCGCCGCGTCTCGGCCTTCAGCTTGTAGCAGTTGGAGCCGTACTGAGACCAGCCGTTGGCCAGGTCGCACTGTGGGCCGGGATTCGCTGCAGCACAGAGGAGAACACATGTTATCACCGTGTGATCTACGAGGATCGTACAAGATCTGATCTGATCGACTTTTTATCCAGAGGTGTCAAAAGTACACACGTCCTATACTCAGGAGAAGTACAGATACTTCAAAAAGTTATTAATACTACATTTAAATCACTAGAATTTCAAATAACCAAAAAACAACCGAATGTGAGAATACAAAATATTGATATATTAATATGATATTGATAAGGTTTAAAAAGAAAACACTTCTACATGTTACCTCTTGGTGAATGCATTTTAATGTCAAACATTTTTCTTGCAAGGCTAACTCAATCTCGCGTGATATTAATAATACAATAAATGCTTTAAACTAAAGTAGCAAGCCTTCTTTGAAAATGTGAGAAGTAGAAAGTACAAGTACTCAAGTAAAGTACAAATATTTGTTTTAAAATGTAGGGAGTAAAAGTAAAAAGTTGTCAGACAAATACCCAAGTAAAGTACAGATACCTAAAAAAGTGTAGATAAGTACATTCACAAAGTAGAAAGAAGAAGGAAGAGGAGGAGGAGGAGGAAGAATAAAAGGGAAGAAGAAAACGAAGGAGGAGGAGGAGGAGGAGGAAGAATAAAAGGGAAGAAGAATACGAAGGAGGAGGAGGAGGAGGAAGAAGAATAAAAGGGAAGAAAAACACGAAGGGGGAGGAGGAGGAGGAGAAAGAGGAAGAATTAAAGGGAAGAAGAAGAAGGAGGAGGAGGAGGAGGAAGAATAAAAGGGAAGAAGAAGGAGGAGGAGGAGAAAGAGGAAGAATTAAAGGGAAGAAGAAAACGGAGGAGGAGGAGGAGGAAGAGGAGGAAGAATTAAAGGGAAGAAGAAAACGGAGGAGGAGGAGGAGGAAGAGGAGGAAGAATAAAAGGGAAGAAGAATAAGAACGGAGAAGGAGGAGGAGGAAGAAGAAGAGAAGGAGGAAGAATAAAAGAGAAGAAGAATACGAAGGAGGAGGAGGAAGAATAAAAGGGAAGAAGAATACGAAGGAGGAGGAGGAGGAGGAGGAAGAATAAAAGGGAAGAAGAATACGAAGGAGGAGGAGGAGGAGGAGGAAGAATAAAAGGGAAGAAGAATACGAAGGAGGAGGAGGAGGAGGAAGAATAAAAGGGAAGAAGAATACGAAGGAGGAGGAGGAGGAGGAGGAAGAATAAAAGGGAAGAAGAATACGAAGGAGGAGGAGGAGGAGGAAGAATAAAAGGGAAGAAGAAGAATACGAAGAAGGAGGAGGAGGAGAAAGAGGAAGAATTAAAGGGAAGAAGAAGAAGGAGGAGGAGGAGGAATAAAAGGGAAGAAGAAGAAGGAGGAGGAGGAGAAAGAGGAAGAATTAAAGGGAAGAAGAAGAAGGAGGAGGAAGAGGAAGAATTAAAGAGAAGAAGAAGAAGAAGGAGGAGAAGGAGAAGGAGGAGCATCTCAAACAGTCCGGACACTCACGGTTGACGTGCTTGCAGATGTACTTCCTCTTCACGTCACAGTTCTCGTCGTTCCACTGACCAAAGCTGTATCCGATGACCTGAGCACAGTCCTCCCCGGGCTCATCGCCCCAGTTATCGGGCTGGCCTGACATCCAGTATCTGGAACAGGACACCCAGCGTTACATGACATAAACATCAGCCAAACAAGTGTCTATTTACTGAACATCACAAATAAATACATGACATACTCCAAATATGGTATGAAAGGGCTGCCGTCAGACCACTCCCACACGCCTTCTGCTCCGCGGTCATTCAGACCCATCCAGTAGATCTCTGAGCCGACCTGCGTCCTCACCCACAACTACAAACCACACCCAACAACATACATGAATAAACACATCGACCCCCGCGGTGTGTGTGTGAAACGATGACATCACCGGCTGTCCTCACCCTCTCATGAATGTCCCGGATGCTCAGCAGGTTGGAGTCTTGCTCCTGACAGAAAGCGTTGGCGTCCGTCCACGACTTGGTGTCGATGGAAAAGAAGTAACATTTGTCCTCGTTCTCCCTCCAGCCCTGCGGACACTGGCAGTGGGCTGGAACAACAACACAACAACAACAACAACAACAACAACGTACTGTTAGTGGGCACATATTCAACATGATTCTCAATGAAAACACCAAGACTTGAGTTTAAAGCTCAGTTAAATACAGATTAAACACAGTGGCGTGATAACAAGATGGAATAAAAACACTGATTACTTTTCATGGTTCTAAGCATGAAAATGTCACAAGCTGGTGAATCATTTGAATGCCCATCAATCATAAAAGTCCCATGACAGATCCACAGTCCATGTCAGTGTCAATGTTTGACTTTAACAACTTGGACAGCTATAGAATCACATGGTTTTCATCCGCGACGGGCTGGAAGACCACGAGAGAAACACAAGGAGAAGCATCTGTGTGACTCCGACACCATCACACTCTTCAGCTTGATGACTTCTTACACCGTTACTTCCTCCTAAAACAACTGGCAGTGGAATCCACATTTGATGATGAAGTAAATTTGTGTCGTTTGAGACGTTTTCTTCTCATTTTTAAGATTTTAAGTTTTTATTAGAGATCATGACAGAAAGTATTCGTACGAGAAACCAAGATTAATGAAAATGAGTTGATAAACCAACTAAAAACAGGTTAAGAAGTCACCTTTTTTGTGTTATTTTTTTGATTATGATAAATTTCCCTCGTACAATATTCTGGTTCATAAAAAAAAAATCTATTTATTTTACTTCAAAACTAAAACCAAGCTCATTGCTTTCAGATTTGTGCTTTAAACTCGTGGAATAATAAATAAAAAAAAAACAAACTTACCGCAAGAAAGAAGAGCAGCAAAGCTGAGCAGCTGCAGAAGCGTTCTCTGGGTTCTGTCCATGTTTGGTGTTTTTCTGTCTTCACCTCTCAAGGTGTGTTTCTACACATCCTATCAGCTTGAAGACGTTTTTCTTTCTCCCGAACTCCCCTGAACCCGGCGTCGTGTTGCGTTTACGAAGCGCTCCGGCTCTCGGTCAGCAGACGTCTGAGCATCTTCTGGTCGGACGGCCTCTTTTCAGCATCCGGCCGGGTCCAAAGACTGAAAGCAGTAAAACAAACACTTGACCTCTTGACTCATTTTCTAGTCGTTCGCCACCATTAAACATTCAAATGATTCAAAACACCAGGATATCATAAAACTGAACAAAACAAATACAGAATACTGACATATTTTATAAGGTTGAAAACGACTTGCTGAATGGAATTCAATGGAAAACCCGTTTGAGTGATGCTTTATGAACAGAGGTATTTAAAAGGTAGAAGTACACATACTTGAATCTGCTGGTAAAAGTACTGGTTCAACTTCTTCACTCACTGTAAAAGTGAAAAAGTACAAGCTCTGAAAAGTACTCAAAGTATAAAGTATCCCTATGAACAACATTTCTACTAGTAGAAAGTACAGATATTTTATTTTTAAACGTAGGAAGCAAAAGTAAAAACACATTTGTACAGATGCCTGAAAGTACTTAACCACAGTAACAAAGTATTTGGACATTAAAAGGCTGGAGACGTGTGTGCACTTTGTTTTTTCCTCAGAAAACAATGACAGAAGGAAAAGAAATCCTGACATTTTGTTTGATACCATTTATTAATTTCCCTCCTCTCAGATAAACTAAATAATAATAATTCTGTGATATGTGTGCCGAGAAGTGACACCACACAATAATTCAACAGGTGTCGGCCATCTTTAAAACCCATGAAAGACGCCATGGGCTACGTTGGTGCACACGTCCCGACTCAGTGAAACCACAAAGTCCAGAAGGCAGAGTTCAGAACAACCACATGTCGACCATCAATAAACCTTATACTGCCAAAGCTCTGCCTCAAACGGTTACTTTTTAACCTCCTTTAACAGGACGTTACAAAACGATAAAATACTGTTTGATCAAATTCTCATCATGTTGCTCGGAATCGAGAAAACTCCTGATGCCCACAGAAAAGTGGAGTTTTACGAGTAAAACGACACACCTAGCAGAGTCCGACTGGTAGGAAAACATGAACCGGACTCTTTCATTTAGACCTGAGGTGATCATTTACAACAAGTTGGACCTGGTTTATAGTTGGTACCAAGAAAGGCACATTTTCAATAAAAAAAAAAGAAGAAAAAAATCAATTAAAAATCCCACCAATAAACTTTAAACATGACTTTATTGTACCAATTTATACCAATAGCATGTAAATAAAAAGCACAAGATGGAAGCAGTCGGAAGGAGGAAGAAAAACACAAAAGTACAGTCAAGTTTACAAAAGACTTACAAAAGAAGTTTCTGATCTTATTTGCTAACAAAAGGTCGGGATCGAGTGTCTTCAGTTTTGTAAAAATGATTAATCAGTTTGATAATATGCACTATGATTAATACACGGTACAAACTGTGCAATATATATATATATAGCATTTGTTTTAAAGTCAACATATTCTGAGGGGGAGGGGGAACAGTTGCCAGATATTATTACATTTCTCATAGATATGGCAGAAATAGGCAGGAGTGGTAAATAAACATCTTCAAACTCAAAAACAAAAATATTCTCTGACTTCACATCTATTCTAGGAAAAATAGTGCACAGCAATGGATTAGATAAGTGTAGTAAAAGGAGAATACCAAAAGATACACCTATTTTATTATACAAAATGTCCATATATTAAAATATAACTCAACCATCTGCAGAAAAACAAACCTCAGCTGCATCTCAAACACACCTGAAAGCACCCGATTAGGATTTCTGACAGTCCAGCTATCGTCAAACACAAATCTTGACTTTTAATTATCTTGTCTCTGTCAGTTTGAACAGATCTCCATACAATAAAACTGAAAAAAAGGAAGTGGAGGTGCAGCGTATTGCTCTGATTAGTCCTCGCCCCCTCAGGAGGTGTTGAACCACGTTTGCATCTCCAGCCTCCCAGAACGTTCTGCTGTTAAATTCCATCGGACCCGTCACCGATTCTGTCCCGTTCAGCTTTAAATGATTGTTCGAACACACATCACAGACTCCGACCGCTGCAATATGATCCAGCTTGCCTCAGTCGGAGCTGCTGATAGAATAATTCTGAAATGCACCTTTTAAGGAGTCGTAACTGCTCCAACTTTCACTCAAACTGGCTTTAAGATCACTTAATGATGATCCTTTAGACATCTTAACATCGCATTTCAGATTCTGATGTTAAAATGTTTCACCTGCACAGGACGTGAATGAAAATAACTGCAGAGGCAACCAGTAAACCAGAGAGGCAGTCTTAAGGAGACTTGAGTTCATACTGGCCTTACAGTCCACGTCTATAATGTGCAGCAAACCCAGCAGTGTCGAATCCAAAATCACCTCTTATTCTCCAGACGTTAGTATTAAATACTAATGTTCCCTTAAAAAAAAAAGATACAGTACAAAATACTACATTACAAAAAGAAGAAAAAAACACCAGCAGGAGTCATGAAAAAATGTCTTGATTGTGTCGTTTTGTCAGAGAAGACTTGAGATTTGTCAGTAGAAGCTCCCTAATATTACCGATCGCTGTGTGCAAACTGAGCCATCAGCTGAGGAACGGCCGCGTGTCCAGACGGCCGGCGGGATCGCTCCCTCACTTGGTGCTTCGTGATGAGATGTCGGTGGCGACCCGGCCGTCGGTCACCTGAGAAACGAGCGGAGCGGCGGTCACATGCAGTTGGCCACGTTGCTGGAGCCCTGGCCGACGTCCCGGATCTGGCTGACGTGAGACGAGCAGACGGCCACTCCGGCTCCGGCGCGGCAGTGGGACACCGAACCCACCAGCTCCCACCTGAACCGCAGGAAAGACGGTTAAAACATGACATTTTTAAAGCTGCAAAATGAACACTGTTTCAATTACAGCACTACTTTAAATGTGGACTCTTGTCTGGGATATTTAAGTAAGAAAGGCCTGATGTGCACCTCAGGAACACATCGCCTCCTCACCTGTTCATTCGAGGCTCAAAAGCCTCCACCGTGTTCAGGTAGATGTTCCCGTTGTGACCCCCGACTGCGAACACTCTTCCCATGACGGTGGCCACCCCGACCCCCCCACGCGGGGTGGTCAGCTCCGACACGTACTCCCAGCGGTGCATTCGTGGGTCAAAGCGCTCCACCGAACTCAGGGGCGAATTGTCATCGAAACCACCTTCAGGAAAGACGATCACGAGGATTTTTATTTCAAATTTGAATAAAAAAAAAACTCATATTGCTTCACACAGGTAATAAAAACACGTTCAGGTGAAACAACCGCCAAGAAGGATTTCCTGGATCCTCGGCTACTGACCAGGCAAAAGGCCACGTTTTAAAGAACCTCGAATCACTCTTCAGATTCAAGTGAGCAATAAAAACCTCACTCTGTGAATCAGTTACCAGATCTCTGCACAAAACTTTTCTCTTTCCTGATTCATGCACTTGTGTATAAAATTGTTGGGTGTTTATGTCGGAGGCAAGAGGCCACGTAGATACTAATATCTTCTATAATGCGGGTGTTTGGGATGAATACATGTCTTCCCTCTCACCCACTACATAGAGGCAGCCGTTGAGTTTGCTGACTCCGTTTCCAGCCCGTCGCTGGCCCATCTCACTGATTTCTGCCCACTTGTTGAGGTGCGGGTTAAAGCGCTCCACGCTGGACAGCGACGCCACGCCGTCGTTGCCTCCCACTGCGTACACGAAACTCTGCCAAAGAAAGGGTAGAAAGCAGTGAAGTCCAGAGCAGATATCACACATAAAAGTTGATCGCGCTTCCTTTGAGGCCTTACCCCCAACGCCACGGAGCCCACTCCTCCTCTGGGAGTGTTCATCGGCGCCACGGCACTCCAGCAGTCACCCTCGATGTCGTAGCGCTCCACGTCGTTGAAGCAGGAGTTGTCATCCAGACCTCCAATAGCATAGATGGGACCACCGAGAGCTGCCAGGGCGATACCCCTCCTGGAAAACATACCCAACACACTTAAATAAGTGCTGTAAACACATACTTTCTTGTGTCATATGTCAAATAAAAGTAAAAGTCATACAGTCATTTTAGATTAACTAAGAAACAGAAATTCAGATAGTACTCTCTGCGTACCTCTTGGTGTTCATGGAGGCTTTCATCATCCACTTGTTGGTGAGGGGGTCAAACATCTCCATGTTGCCCAAGTGCTCGTTACCATCGTGGCCCCCGACAGCGTAAACCTTGCCTGAAGGAAGCCAACATCAAATACACATGAAGATGAGCCTCGGTGATTATGTGCCCGGAGCAAAAGAGAATTAAATTCACATAAAATGAAATGAATGGAAGAAGCACATAGAGATTTAACTTGACCATCAAAATAGTAATCATGCTCTTTTGCTTTAAAAATGCACCAGATAGACCCCTAGAGGGCGCTAGCTCCAACCAACATGGGAGATGTGAAAGTGTTTCGCTCTTTCATGGTTCAACTATAGCTTTAATTTATATATATATATATATTTATATATATAAATAAATTCCCCTCTTACCTCCGACAGATATCACACCCACGTGACGCCGTCTGCTGTTCATTTCAGGACCAAAGAACCAGCTGTTCTTCGTGATGGAGTAACACTCGATGCTGCGGAATGGGTCACCGGAACCCCCCCGTCCTCCCACGCAGAACAACACCCCTGAGGAAACGGCCGGAAAACAAATCAATGACGGCACGATGAAAGAACATAATCTACGCCCACGGAACAAAACGCATTTTCAAAAGAAGATGAAAAAAATATATGCAAAACAGATGTGATGAGGAGACTAAATCTGTGGCTGTTCCAACATAAACCAGACGGTTTCATGCGTGACGCTGGGTATTTATTTATTTTAGGATGATAAGAAAATGTGCTGCGTGTTACTACGTGCCGTAAAAACCAGTAGTCACATGTTGGAAGCTAAACACCACCAGACAAGTATTACCTGCAGTGTGTTTCCGGGGTATTGTACGCAGTGAATACTCAAAGTCCAGAACCACCTTGTTGCTGAGGTGCAGGTGGTAGTTTCTGGCCTCGTCCATGAGGTCGCGACAACTCAGGTTACCTTTAATCATCTCCTCCTTAGCCACGGTTCCAGTGAGGAACTCCACGGGGAGCAGGGGGAGGCGCACCTGTCGGAGAGAGACCGGCGTGAGCATCACACTGTTTGTGTCCACGTGATTGCATAAAGCTGTGAAATGCAACACTGATTTCTCACCTGAGACATGATCTGGTCCAGCCAGGCCTCGTGGTGCTGCGGGTTCGCCTTGAGCCATTTCACCGCCGCGTTGTACACCTGCGTCTCCGAATGGATGTTGAGCTCGCTGGAGGACAACAACGTGCGCAAGTGCTGGGGAGACACGCACGTGAAGTCCTCGCACTCCACCACCTCGGTGAAGTGTTCGCAGGCGTAGCGGTCGGCCATGTCCATCAGGTCCACGCGGTTGTGGCTCTCGGCGAAGGTCCGCACGGCCAGGCAGTTGGTGGGGTGGAAGTGGGCCTTCATGTACTCACAGCAGGCTCTGGCTACCAACTCCACCTAGTAGGTTCAAAAGCCATGACGTGAAAATACATTTGTAACATCCATTCTGTTTGTTTTGTAATCCCATCTTGAATTGCTTAATATACATTTACATTTTTACATTTTGCATGTCTGTACCTGAAGGATGCAGGCAGCATAAAGCAGTGGTTGAACATTGTCCACAGTTAACGTGAGTTTGGAGGAGTAGGCGAAATGCACCAGGTCCTGAATGGCGTCACCATCAAAGTCTTTGATTTCTATCAGTTCCTGTTTAGCCTCAGACATCTCTGACAGGAACATGGCCCTGAGGGAAGACATTCACACAACAAGGTGTAATACCTTTCATAAAAAACTCCAATGCTGTTTTCAAATAACATGCATCAACAATCTCTCTCCTGAATCCCAAACTCTTCTTAAATCATTAATAAAACACAAACCCCCATCAGGCTGTGCTGAAAACTGCAGTTACAGGCCGAGAATTGAACATACCTGAAGTAAGGGATAACACACGCTAGCACTAGCTTGTGACATGGTATCAACCTGCTGCCAACCTACAAAAAAAAAAAAGACACAAACATGAACTACATGTTTAAACAAGCATCATTAGGCTCCTGCTTATTACGTTCCACAACATGGCTGCTCAGCCAAAACACTGATTTCAACAGCTATTTAGGGATTAAATCAAACAACCACACTCCGCTCAAACGTTTGGGAAAGAAGACTCACATCTATAAAATATTCTTCGTGAGATCACAACCTTTTAACCTGACTTTATGGAAACATGAATAAAGAAAATAAGGACAAACCAAGCTCTCTATTACGAGATACTAGTGACCTACCTTCAGCGTGACATCACAGAGCTCCCCCACTTCATAGAAATGCCTGAGGGAGTTATGGAAGTCCTTCCAAGCCTCATGAGCCTCAAAGACAAAGGACCCGTCGGGCTCGTAGTCGGCTTTGGATGCCCTGTTTCCAGGCCGCTTCTCCTTGGGCTTAGGCTGTTTAGCATGGTCTGGCACCACATCCCCTGGTGCCATAGCTGGCTACAGGTAACAACACCTGGAACACAAATTGACAGAAACAAAAACTGCTTTATCAAAATTTAACACTGGAATCGCGAGAATATAATTAATGATAATCACTGGCGATAAGTAGGCCACATTCCCACCGCATCGTGTGAGAATAACTTGCAATAACTCCATGCAAATAACATTCCACAGGCTTCAATGGAGGAAAGGAAAAGGGGAAATCGGTGGAGGGGACGTTGCCTGCCAGCGGAGCAAGTTTGGTCAGTATTCCTGCCCCACATTCCCCCCCCCTGTTCAGTGTCACCTCACCTTTATTCATTCGGCAGAGACTGGAGCCAAATGTGAAACAAACAAAAAAACAGGGCAAGCAGATTCCTACAAGCCAACGTGACAAACCACGGAGAGAATACCGTGCAATCAAAACCCACTAGAAGAGGCCTACCGTTCCTATCGCTGAACGTGATGAGAAAATCCACACAGTTGATGTGTTAAAGAGAATCTGAGAGCAGACAGCAAGAGGCCAAAGCTCCACCCACACCTTACCGATGATACACTGTCCCTCTTTTAAGCTGAGACTGAATAGACTCAGTGTATCCCCCCTCATCACTAGTCCTCTCAGCTACAAGAGCAGAAACATCAAGCCCAATCATACGCACTGGTGATCAAGGGATCTCCGCTACTGCTGTACGAGGCTTCACCATCTTTTTAAAACCACTTGATTCAACTCCCGATTCAGGACCACTTTTATGGCCTCAAGATGATAACATCGTCACGTTGTATTATTTATGGAGGAGCCAGATAGTCAATAATTTAACGACTGACAGATTTGCACAACTCAACTGTACTGGAGTAGAAACTGTGTGTGTGTGTGTGTGCCAAAAGCAAACCTCTTGTTAAATTAATACATTGTTTTCTATGCATCTCCCTTTGTGTACAAAATGCAACCAATGCACAACATTGGGTACAAAAAAAAGACAATGAATGCTGCTTTGTTTGGCCTTTGAGCGGAGTATAGTGACAGTAATTACCCAACTAATGAGCTTGCTTCCTGCAGACACTGAATTACTTTATTACCCACCTCCTTTAAAGAGACTGAGGGTGAGGCAGCTTGTGAAAGAGGGTTATTTGCTTGTATGCAGTCTAATTAAATGTCACACATGCACTTTTTTTTTGTTTTGTTTTACCATCTGATCTTTGCACTATAAATACCTTCAGGTCACATAACCCGCACACTGAATTGTTTTGCAAATACTGCTTTGTGGTGTGATCTTTAGTCCCATCCAAACTGCCCCTTGTTGCCCCAAGCATGTCATTTACTGAAGTATGAACGTGGGCAGGCTACTTTCTTTTTTCCCCCTTTCTCTAAAACCCACAATAAAAAGGTGACTCACATGTTAAAGACTTCGAGAATATCAGGATGAGAGTTGCTCCCGGATGTAACCGTTAACATACAAGCAAATAACGTTGCAAACACACAGGGGTTAGCGGTTAGCCGTTGGATGTTTAGCTAGCATCTGAAGATGTCATCCAACTTTAGGATCCGTGTAGCGGCGTCTCTCTCTGAAACCGGCCGAACTGTAGCGACGCGACGCTAAAAGAACGCGATAGAAGCATCTAGACTCACAATTTTTGCGAGATTAACGTCCGCTAGCTTGTTTGCTAATGAGCAGCTAGCGAGCGTAGTAGCATCCGTGCGCGAGCTAATGTTAGCCGGCGGGGTAAAGGATGAGGAAGGATTAGCGAAAATACTCAAAACAAACGAGCTACAAATGCACACACGATGTTGGATGATCGTTACGTTAAGTGAGAGAAAAAAAAAATCAAATATTCAGTGTAGATACCTCATGTCGTAGGAAGAATTAAGATGCCGGCTTCATTGAGCGGAATGTTTGGCATTGGGCAGTGGGCACGTTTGTTGTGATTTCAGGTGCTTCATGGGTATTGTAGTTTTTAGGCGTGAAGAGCTGAAGGGACATTAAATCCTCATTTTTTTTGTTAAAAAAAAGCTGCAAATGCAGGTTAAAAGCAGCCTGTTTTAAGATTGTTAAGTGAAGAATGAAACAGTAGGACAGAACATTTAGACAATACTATATTATATTATACAGTAATGACCAGAGGGGGTCTAAGATGAACTATAAACACATAAATAGTGTCACTTTAATGTGCAAAATATTATAATTGCAATAAAACTATACAGACAAGTCGAGTCTGGTTTAAAATGATACATTAACAAACACCTTCACCTCCTGATTTGAGTTGTATTTACTGCAGCATCTGCATATTTCACCAAGCAGACATATTGGTCATCAATACGAGGACATTCCTGTCCAAAAGAAAACTATTTGGGGGTCCAAAGACACAAAAAGAGACATGCCTGCTCAGAGTGAACGGGGGTGAATGTAGACACATGTAGTACTTTTCTTGCAAGTTAAACAGGAGGCCAATGGGAGTAAAAGCTGCAGCATGAACATACTAAAAAAAAAACCCAATGAGCCCTATACTCATACAGAAACCCTCACACAAAAATGATGAAAATTATCAAAACAATTTTTTTATTTCAGAACAGTAAATGTATGCAGTTCAGTTGCTGAAATAATTACATTAATAAGCCGACCATGTTTTAAAAGGCTACTTGAAGGATGTGCGATATTATCTGACATCGTCTGTGACGTTCCATCAGACGGCCGGCACCAAGCGAATACAACAATACATGCCGCTGTCCTACTTGTACTGCTTCTTCTTTCTCACCAGTGCATCCCGTAGAGCGATCTGGATAAGGAAATCAAAATATCACCAGTTAAAAAACAACATTAAATCTACATATACACGGTCAAATGTATGCAGCCGTTTCTGACCTGTTTCTCTCTGAAGGAGCGTTTGCCTTTGCTTCGGACATTCTGACTGTGTCTCATCATCATGAAGTTCTTCGTCTTCCTCTTCTCCTTGTTGCTGGTGCTGGCGTGCGGGTTCAGCTTGGTATGCTTCCTGACAAAGTCCTTCCGGTCTGTCCGTCCCGCCTGGAAAAAAATCAAAACGCATCGTTAGAGACGAAGCGGCTGATTTATTGAGAACTTGGTTCAAAAGAAATTATCTGGTTCCAGGAACCATAATTTGTGGTCTTGTTAGTGTTAATGATGAAGGTTTCACCATTGCTGTCGCCAGACGCGTTTCCTTGTCATCCTTCGGTTTCTTGTGCAGTTTCTCGATATTCCTCAATGTCAGCACCTCCCCTCTGAAGGATTTGAGAAAAAAACCTCAGTGTCTTATCCAGCTTCATAATGATGATGCGTTAAGCTTTTTGTTGTTTTTGTCCTGACCTGTTGTCTTCCTCCTCATCGTCCAGGTCCACATTTTTCCTCTTCTGGCCCTTCCCCGGTGCCCCGTTGACCTCCTTGGCCAGCTGGACCAGACGGATCTTCTTAAAGTCATCTTGAGTCAGAAGCCTGCTGCTGCTCACCGCCGCCGCCTTGGCTTTTCTTTCCTCCACCGGCATACTGTCAAGCTTCTCCTTCTGGACACAAACACCCACAACTCTTCTAATTAACCAAAAAGATACCAAACACATTGACATTTGGAGAAAAAAAAAAAAAAAGCCTTAATCTCACCACTTCTGTTGTGTCTTCATCAGACGAGTGGTGAACGTCCACCCACTCCCCATCCTCACCATCATCACTGATGCTGGCGCTCTCCCAGCCATCTGTTGATAAATAGCACCAGACACTGGTCATCTCTATCCACACACAGAGTGCTGTACGAACCTGGATTCTGTTGCTGTAAACCTATAGATCCAATAATAAAAAATAGCTGCTCACCTCCGTCTTCCTCTCCCTCTTTGGTCCCCTCCTCTACCTCCAGGACTTCAGCTCCAGGGATGTAATCTTTAGCCTCAAGCTCTCCGTAGTCTTTGATCTTAGCCTCTGTTGACGCCTCGGTAGGTCTCCCCTGGATCAGTGGCAGAGTTTAATTATTTACATTTTAACAGATGGAGTAGTGTAGCACTTTCGTTTGTGAGTAAAAGTGACACAGAGGTCACGGCTGACTCACCCTGTCCCTCTTGTGCAGCATATGTGGATCGAGGCTCCTGAACAGCTGGATGATTCCTCTGGCAGACATCATCACATCTGAACGCAAACAAAACCGGTTTGTGAGTGAACACACGTGCACATACACACCTTTACTTTGTGTGGCATGAAGAAACAGACTCACTCTTGTCTTTGTGGTTCTTGTACTGGGCCAGGTCCTGCAGCAAGTCCTCGTTGATGGCGAGTGGACAGCGAGCGGTCACTTCCTTGATGGCATTGAGACTTGAGTATAAAAAAAGGGGGGATTTAACACGATAAACAGGATAAAGTAATCCCTGGCATGGTAGCTACAAAGATGGAGATTTGTATTTCTGCCACTCACCCCACAGTCATAACCTCGCCAGAGTTTCTGTCCGTCACAAAGTTGTTGGCGATGGTCATGATTACGGGTTCGATGACCTGCGGGAGCGAGGATAAGTGAGAGTGAGCGAATGGTTGCGTTGATTCCAGCGTGGACAGAACAGACGGATCGGAACGTACCTCTGGTGGGACGAGTTGATGGGAAGCCTGGGCAGCACACAGGAGAATCTTCGTCACATCTAGAACGGCAGCGGCTCGTTTAAAACATCTCCGGTCAAAACACTTTCATTTACTTACTGGGAGTTATGGTTACCTCTCTGATGGGGCTGCAGAAACCTCTGGACGAAGGGGTAAAAATTGAAGAGGAAGAGCTGGAAAAGAACAAGAGTCTTATGCTTACAAAAGTTATCTGAGGACACTTTTCACATCGAGCAGGACTTAAATACTCTCATGGTTTTCATAATTAATGTATTTCAAAGTCACCCAGGAGCAAACTTACCTCGTGGATTCCAACCAGTCTGGATATGAACTCCATCAACATGATCTTCACCTCGAAGCGCTCTTTAGACGATTCCAACTGCTTCAGGAGTTTCTCGGAGAAATCTGAACAAAAAGGAGACATTTGAGCTCACAGTTCTGTAAATCACTCCAAACAAACGTGCAGTTGTCACGGCGACGACGAGTCTAACCTTGAGGATCATGAATTAGGTGGATAGCAGAGAAATTGAACACTTCCGGCTTCCTCTTTTTCTTGTGTTTCTGCACAAAGAGTTGAAAGCAGTGAACTGAATTCAGGTCCAAAACAAAATGATGCGACTCATGACGTAGTATTAACAAGTAGTGGTACCTTGAGGACTTTCATGGCCTTTTCCAGCTTCTTCTTGCTTTTGGAGGTTTTCTTGCCAGTGGAGTATCTCACCTTCAGGTCTCGAACTGATGGTCCCTCTGCCTGAAAGACGAGACGCACGAGTATATCTCACATATGCATTCAACAAACTCCTTCTATAATCTATCTTTTCTCTAATTACTTTAAATATTTTTGGTACTTGCCTCCGAGTCTGAATCACTGTCATTCTTTTCATCCTCATCTTTGCCCAGAAAGAATTTAAGACTGGCAACGAGGATCTAAACAGGAAGAGAAGCAGCCGAGTCTCTACAGTGCAGCCATTTCATCAATATATCAAGCTATACGTTGCTTTCAATGTGGGAAAACATACCTTCGTCACCTTGGAGAAGCACGCTGTTGTAACCACATTAACTGTTTTGGCGTCATTCCTGTGACACAACACAAAAAATAGACAACCAGGTATAAAAAGTGAAATATAATAAGAACGTGTGGGGAAATGAAACCCACCATATGTTCCTCTTGTACAGCTCCACCATCACGTCTAAAGAGATCTTCGCTGCGATGGGATTGCTGTCTCGGAGCATGGTGTACATGAAGTTCTGTAACGTCTGAAACGCAAACCAAGCAGGCGTTGAGCCGTGACCGTTTTCGGAAATCACACAATCAAACGCGGTTGCATGTAACGTGTGTGAGCACGTGCACGTACCGTGTTAACCTTGTTGTTTTTGTGCTTGGCATTGATGTTTTTGATGTCTACAACTATGTGCGTGTACAGTGTCTGTGGGGAGAGAAGCAAATGTCAACAATTAAAGAATCACATACAACACCAAAAAAAGACCACTTTGTCAGAGTTGTGGACTACAATTGGGGTTTAACAGCCAAATCGTCCACAAATTCAGCTTCTACTGCTGCTATTTTGTAATTATAGGAGAGTAATTTATCAATAGGTTCTTAAAAGTCCACGGTGTTTGTGTCAGTCCAACAGATTAGGGTAGATAGGAGATGTCTATTAGGCCTGTTCGATTAATCGATTTCAAATCGTAATCGCGATTATGTAGTTAGGACGATGTTAAAAACGTGAAAATCGTAAAAATGGAAGTTCTACACTTCATTTTTGTTTAATGGACACACCTTAAGATACATGTGAAAGTGAGGTTTTTCCTTCTATTTCTTTTTTGACAAGAAGTCTACAAGAAGATAAAATGGAGCAAAGCCAGATGTCAAAAGTTCATTAATTGTTCTTCATATTAATCCCTTGAATTATTTTTTTGTTTAATAAGAGCAAGGTTTGCACTCAAATGGGGAAATTATTTGCAAAATGTTCAATAAAAATAACAGCATATTTGAAATAATTTCTTGAGCTCCAACCTTCCTGAGCAGTTTGTCGTGACATCGCAGCAGCTCAAAGAAGAGCTCCAGGAGGCCCGTGGGGTCGATCAGATCTTTATTCCGCAGAAGGATCAGCGCTTTGCAGAAAGTCTGACAGAGACAAACAAACAAGAGACATTTAAAAAAAAAAACCCAAGAGAGATTTCAACAAACTCATGCGAACCAGTGTGCTTCTCACCATTCTCAGGTCGGGCTCGATCATCGTGTGGTGACTCATTAGCAGCTCTGACAGCTCTTGGGGGAAGCTGGACAGGTGCTGCAGGTAGCAGTGAGCAACCTGAGGGACAAGGAGGACACCTTTAACTACACAGTATTTACTGAATGTATCCGAGTACATTTACTGCAGTGCTTCATGCGTCTACCCCTCATAGCGTAAACTCCTGGTACCTGAGAGAGAAACATGACCAGATCCGCCAGATCCTTGTTCGGCTTGTCGGGCTGAAGCCTGAAGATCTGCACATTTGACTGGTAGTGTCGGTACTGCTGCATAAACTGTGTCGAGGCACAACAACAACAACAGACACTCGTGATTCCACACTACAGCGAGCCTGCTTGCTAACAACTTTAGCACTCTTAGCTAACAACACTTACCTCCTCCGCGTACGACTGTGGATCTCTCTTTATGAGGTTCTGCAGCTGCGGCAAATTGTTCGGCAGCTTGTTGTTGTGTCGCCCGGACATGTTTACGAGAGCAACTTTCACAATAAAGGGACGAAAAACAGCCCGTTTACAAGGCAAGCGTGGCAAACGCGTAAGCTGCCATTTAACTTCCGGTCACGTTCTTCTTCGGAGTCCAAAACCAACTTAAAGGCGCATTAGCGCCACCTTTGGGACTGGAGTGTAGGATATAATATATCAGCTACTCCAGCTTCTTTATACACACTTTAAATCTTCCCAAATGTTTTCCTTTCTTAACTACTTTATCTCTTTTTCATGTTGGATTGTTTCTATTCTATTTTACACGTGATCGAGACTTTTGTGACCCTTTCTCAGACGAGTTGTGAGGTTTTTTTGGACATCCTATTCACTTCCACCTCCATTAAAAGGATACTTGTCTTTACGTGCTGTAAATAAAATTAATTTAATGCCAAATTGTCGTTTTTATTATTCATGTTCTTTGATTGTTGTGTTTACTGTACTTTACAGTACAGTGTGATGAGGCATTTGTGAGCACGAAAAGCGCTCGAGAGGTTTTTAAATTCTCGTGCATGCTAGTTCGTCTTGCAGATTAATATGCTGCAGGGACATTTTATACTAAATGAAAAACACATGAAGCAAATGGACAGGGTTTAGTGCACATCCAAGCACTGGGTCTTGATCATAAGACTATGAGCACCATAGCTGTCTCTGATATCTTTGCTCTGTAGGTAAACTCTTTCAATGTTATGCAAAAACATGACATTTTAAGAATTAAGAGATAGGAAACATGTTTGCTACAGTCAAGTTTTTATTGTAAATGAAGTAAAAAAATCACTCACATACCAACATATTTCAAAACCCAATGACATGACAATGTGTTTACATATCCCCCCCCCCCAAAAAAAAAGATGAGAGAATGAACAAATATACATAAGGTGACAAGCATTTCTTTGTCTTATAAAGTGACAGAACAAACATGCAAGAACACTGTTCTCCATACGTTATTCAACCATTATAGATTGCAACGTCTTTACTGCACAATTCCACATTCTCAACTAGAAAGGTGCAGAGAGTGCAGATCTCTGCCAGATGTGCTTCTCCCATGACTGAAAATAATAAAACAACTGACTGAATCCTCTCCTCGGACGTGTTTTCCATTTGCAGGTCTCGAGTCTCATTTAAAATCAGGCCAGATGTTTGCACCGTTTCTGTCCATGTGCACATCTCGGAGGTGTAACCTTGACTTCAAGTATTGATTCAAGCTTCATGTCCATTTTTCCAACAGCAGACGTTTAAATGTTAAACGCGAGGTTGATACACAATAATAATAAAAAGGGTATAGACCGACTAGGTCTCTGGACGCAGAGTAGTGGCTGGTGTTCAGCGACTCACTCATCTAGCGGCTCCTCCCAGCTGTGGTAGCGAGGTCATTTGTGTGAGTTACAAATAACCTCCTCCCTTAAATTGACAAGAGCACAGCATATTATTAGAATCTTGTTCATTTTAGGAGCCATGGTATTTGAAATGACCTGCGATAATATTTTGTAAACTTTGAAATGTCTTATTGCCCTTTCAACCTGTCTGGTGGACGCCAGCTGTTCCTCAGCTGTGGGTATTACCAACTTAATCCCTTTCTCCTCCAGCAGCAAATCTTTCACGGCAGAGCCTGGATCTGCCATGACCTCATCTCCAGGTTTTAACAGGTCTAATAATCCTGAGCTCATGGTTATGTATTTGTCTCTGCCTCGCCCTACATATGCCCCAGAGACGAACATGATTAGTCCACACGGGGCAACAGCGGCAATGTACTTCGAGTCATAATAACGTGGGCATGATTCCACGTTTGAATCTAGATTTAGTTTTTTTTCTAAAAGGCTTTTACCGCAGTATATAACACATGTTGTGTTGGGAAAGTTCTCCTTAAATGCTTGAGGCATGGTCGCTTGAATGGTTTCTTGTGGAAGCCATGGAATCAGGGGTCGCAAAACTACCTCCAGTTTGTCAATCCAGTACAAGATTATCTCCTCAGCCGTGATGTGTGGTACACGAAACAGGTCGCCGAGATCACTAATCGCTCGGTTGGTTTTTAATTTCATGAGTGTCAGGAGAACTTGATCCTGCACAGACATCTTAAAGGCATCGCAAGCATATCCTTCCAGCGTTGACACGAGGACGTCAAATACTTTGAGGGCTATGCCAGTCAAGCGTAAAGCGATGGAGTCGTTTTGAAGCAACAATAACCAAATCTCATCCTGCACGTCTTTTCTGTCGGTCGTCTTGAAATAACCGTGATCGTGTTGCGCTGAGTGTGGGGTTTGATCTGAGCAGGGTGGTGGGTCGGGGGGATGTGCAGTCCGGTCTGGGATGGCTGAACACAAACACACAGAAGTATCAAAGTTGTTAGAAATAGGAGAGTACAAACTATAGACACACACACACACACACAACAGGTATTGTAGGTCTGAATCCCTCCCATGTACAAAAACAGGGCTTTACAAAACCTTGTCTACAAGACTCAACATTACAAGTCTCACAACTGTTGATGGATTAATGAAATTAACAGTTCAGCGTGTGGTTTAGGGTTGCAAAGTCAGGGGATATTCAAGATCTCCTCGATACCGGATGTTGATACTACTCTCCATAATGGTGTGCAAAGAAATAACTAAGGAAAACATGTTCAAACATGTTAATGTTAGCTAAGCTATACAAAATTTGAAGCAGCACACATACAACTACTTTGTGTTTGTATTGAGTCCCCAAAGTGAGGACACACGTTAGAAAGTTTTTGCCGGTCAGGCATGACTACAGAGGCCGGACAATAACAAGCCACCGAGGCTAACAGGCGAGGAAGGGTTAACTCTTCGTGTATACAATAACACAAACTAAGTAAAAGTCTTTATGACTCAAATAACAATATATTGCCTTACCATTCTTCGAAAGTTGAACTTCCATAGCCTCCGCCATTTCTGGGGGTAAAAAAAACCAACAAAACAGCGACAAAGCCGGCGAACCAACAAATATGCTAGTTCGGAGAGAGGGGGGTGGGGGCGGCGTCATGTATGACATCACACATTATGATTGGCTGTGTGAGAGATGACCCTGATTCGCTGGGCGCGCCTAAAACCCGCCCTCTCTGGCTTCTGATTGGATATTGCCTTCCAAGGCTTAGCTAAATTAGCCTTCTTGAAAAGAGGTACACGGACATACATGTGGTGAAATGTACTTTAAGAAAATGTACATTTAAATATTAAAATGTAAATTAAAGTAAAAAAGACAGTTAAACAGCAATAGTATGTTAAGATATTCAGTATACTTGAGTATAGTGGTGGGGGAAATTTCCAGATCTTTAATCGTAAAAACATTACCACACAGTCAAAAGTATTTTGGTGTGACAGCTTGCATGCCTGTGTGCTTGATGCTGGTGCAAAAAAAAAGAAAAAAAAAGAAGAGGACTGAGGCACGAGCTGCAGCCAGATAACAAGGATTGTCTTAACTCAATAAAACTGTTCACTAACAGTCTGGACAGTATCAAGCGGAATATACACCAGAGGATGGAGCCATCACGGCCATCTAGTGGCGCTTCAGTTGACAAAGCCATCTTTGTTTATGTGGTCTTATTATATACATCTAGGCGGCAGCATAGGACCACCAACAGTGTTGCTCATGATGACAGACATTTAAGAAACAAACATTACATTCACTTGTTCCTAGATATGTTAGAAAGCTGTGAATGAATGATGGCCTCTTAACAAAGAAGAAACCAAGCATTTAAACAACACAACAACAACCAGTCACTACAGGTTATAGTTACCAGTTTATTACATTATTTACCGTTTTTAGTTAGCCTATTGTCTGGAATAAATATTTAGGCTAAATATTGTGTAGGAGAAACACATGTAATTTTACCATGTCATATGATATGAAAGACATTTACATACATTAATAATAAATACACACGTGTGGTAATCAAACCCCCAAAATCAATCAATCAATAAAAACAAACAAGTAGGCCTACATTATATATGAAAAGCAAATTCTTGGCCACGGCACTGGAAACAAGAACAAATCTAATGTTCTATATCACTTAAATATATAATGTATTTTCACATGCTGCACAGTAGCCATAACCTCATAATATAGGCTTATTTTTTTTGGTAATTTATATCATTATTTAGGCTCCCTTGTTTTCACATAAAATAAGGAATTCTGAGTTTGAGAGAGAGAGAGAATTGATTTGCCACAGTGCCTCCTCTGACTTTTGCCACTTCATTGACCTAAATTCGTGATGCAGAGCAATAGTTTCTTCTTGGGCTCTCTGCCCATGTCTTCTGTGATTGGCTGGGATTTTTCACAAGCCCCGCCTCTGACATGAACGCGCTCAGGGCTGGCCGGAGCTAGTATAGTAGTTAGCTGGAAAACGGGATATTATTTATTAAAAATACATTAAAAAAAAATCTTGACAATGTTAAATGTAGCTGCTTTACGAGACACACCCTCACGCATCCTTAAAAAAGGGGCTAAAAACACACACACACATTACCCACATACCTATAGGGGCGCCACGCCCTCCCCCTACTTTATTGGCCGCTGAGGAGCTTTGGGGAATTCCCGTCGCATCTGATTGGTTAAGCTTGACAGCAATTACGCGTAATCGGCACGCGATTGGCTGAGCTGTAGGAGGAAGTCAAGTGTCAAAACGTTTCGGGGGGGGATAAGCTCGGAGTTGACAAAAGCGATCTGTCTCAGTTGAAACATTTTTTGGACACAGTCTATTTCTTTCTCTGTGTGTGTAATTTCCAGGTCGTGTACTGGAGGGACCACGCTCCTAAGGATTACCTTAACCGACCGCGAACCACATTCCCCGCGCCGAGCCGAGGACTTGGTCTCACCGTGGATTTTAACCACCGCACGGGCAAGAAGGAGAGGGAGAGAGAGAGCAAAGTGGGACTTTATTGTTTAAGGCTAGCTAGCTAGCTTTGCCGAGCGGCTTGTTTTTCTGTGCATAGCGTGGACCGCAGAGCTATATGGCTGCGAATTACGAGCCCATATATGGAATTTCAGAAGATGAGGTAAGCTTTAATTTCAACAAAGCTTTTTTTTTTTCATATCACGACTCTCACCGGAGGAGGGGTGGTGGTGGTGGTGGTGGTGGTGGTTCAGCCGTAAATAGCTAACACCAACCGCTAGCCAAGAGTCAAGCTAACGAGCCCTCACCCACAGTAACATTCCATAGTAACGTCCGAGCAGGTTTCCTGCCCGTCTGCACGTCCACGACTTTACTCACCTTAACTTAGCACTCCTTGAAATCAGAGACACACTTAATTGTCTGCGGAGTGTTTCCACGGAAACCGTCCGTTTCAAGCGAGCGAGCTCAACAGCCTCTTCTCCATCTCTTCCCATTTGAATTAACGACTTGTAGCTCCAAAAGTGCTATTTCGGTAGAAAACAAAACCTACCAGCAGACGTGCAGAGGAGACGTTTGTTTAGCGGGGGAGCTGCTTGTCGAGTCAAGCTACTTTGTTGTTGTTGTCAACAATAATGAAAGCTATGTGATGGTGAGCTGACAGCTCTGTCAACACATTTGACTTTTGTGTGTCGCCTTGAGACGCACATCCAAGTAATGGCAGGATGCAAACGTTTTTTTTTAATTTTTGCAAATATTTATAATCAAGAGTCAAATGAGGACACTGCTGAGGTGACAAATTAAAAATCATATGCTAATCGAGTTGCTGTCATATCAGCCAACTTACCTGTCAGATATTATTAATGCAGTATGAAACAGCAAGACCTTTTCTTTATCCTCATGATTATTCATTGTTGTTTGGGGAGGAATAAGGGCGTGTCATCAGTAGGCTAAAATCTCACTTTTAAATCAGGATTTTAGTGGACACTGAATATTAAAACTGGCCGATATCTAGATAGGTATTCCAAAAAATCTATTACATTTCTGTCCCTGACATTTCACTTCAAATCAAGACCAGAATAGGTAACAATACACTTTATTTCACTAACTATATGAGATATCGAACCCAGCCAGTGCTTGTGATCCTTGATGATAACTCTTTTTCACTTTCATAGCCGTGTGGTGCCCAGTCTGTCAGTCATTACTACAAAAAACAAAACATCCACACACTGCAACACAGGGCACTTCAGCACGAGCAGGCTAGTTTGTGGTTAACGTTCACCATATTGCAGCCGTTAATTTGCATCATGTAACCTCCACAAGTCATGGTTTTAAGACAATTGTGGCTCTACATTCCATGAGACTGCACTTCCTATGAGGCAACACATTCAGAAATGCTACACCCTCTGAACAAGGCCATGGCCTCAGGGAACAGCTGGATTGGTCTGGGCTCCCTCCCTCTCCCCCCTGCTCCCTCCTTTGCTCCATTCTCTAGCACATATAAAACATTGCGACAGGATTTGTTGGAAGCCTTCATGTAAATATCCTTAACTGGACTCGAAAATGTCCACCGAGACTCAACGTGTCAGTGATTTCATCTTAGACCCCATGTCAAGTTGCAGTCAAGCAGAGAAAAGAAATATGTGTGATCCAAGCATTGTGCGAGGTGGTTTAACTCGAGTTTCCTCACGCACATTTACTAACATAACGTTGCCTTTTCTTCAATACAGCTTATGCCATGTCATCTGCCGGAATGTTGACTCACTCGGGACTAAACACCTTTCAGATACAACTGTTGACTTAAAAACGCAGGTTGATATGTTTGTATGGCTTGAGGTTATGTGTGATTTCATATTTTGGTCCATCATCTCTTTCTTCTGCAGAATGAAACGAGAGTATTGCGGGTTAAGGTCATTGCCGGAATGGATCTGGCAAAGAAAGATATCATCGGAGCCAGGTGAGCATCATAGGTGTTGTTGTTTTTGTTGTTTTAGACACACCAGAAGAAGCTGTTTTATCAGAGGTTTAACAGTAATTACACTGTTATGCCACTTTAATACCAATATTGCTGGATTGATGTGTAGGTCACTGCCTCCACCTCTGACATGCCATCTCTTATGGCCAAGGATTATATTTTAATATGTTGGCAAGCGTTTGACTCTCTAAACATCACCTTTTTATTTCTAACTGTTTTGTAACATTAAAAAAATCTATATGAGAAACTAACTTAAGACCAAGTGCAGGTGCTGTAGATATGTCATAACATATATCCATCCTGCCCTTTTGATTTTAGTGGGACTCCTTATGTCCTTTCAACCTTGGGTAACACAGTGTTATGCACTTTGACTACACTTGTTTCTTTATTAAGACCTTGAGGTCAAAGTGTTAATCAATGATTACCTACCTGCCTCTCCCTTACTACTCATAACCTCTTACAGTTTTTCCCAGATAATAATTATACATACCCACACACTTTCCCACACGTAGGAAGACACAGTTGTTAAACTTAAACATTTATGGGTCTTTGAAAGATTGTGTTCATCGAGGAGCCTTTTTATTATGCTGTCAGACCACCTCCCTCCTTATGCAATTCTGTGTTGAAGTGTAACCCGCTGCAGTCACAACTTTTAGGCGACATTGCAAGACAGTCCTCCTTGGAGATGTGTCTGTGTTTGTTTATCTTTTTTTTTTTCATGCCCAAGTGAATTTAAACTACCTACCTGTTTGTACTTGCCGTTGCTCGAATGCCCTGATCAATTAATAGCGCACAAAGTGACCATCAATCTCTGTGAAATCAGATATCACTTTATTTGTGTGCTCTTGGTTCATGCCAAATGCGTCAGTGAGTAACTTTAAGTCTAATACCTGTTTAAGTTTAATGACCTCAGATTAAATGGCATGAACCCATTCATGCACTTGCTTCCGTCAGAATGAGCAGTCGTTCTTTCTGCAGCAGACTTGTTTTCCTTTCAGGAAGTCGTAGGCTGACGTTATTTTTCAGAAAATCATACACTGTAGCCTTAATCAAGCCGGGTGTACAGGAAGAAAGCTATTAAAAATGTGTCATATCTGGGGATCCATGTATAACTAAGTTGCTTTGATTCATTCTCGACAAAATTTTCGGTTGAACTTAGATTCCTGTTCAAGACGCAGCCCTTTGGCCTATAAAGGTCCACATAAATACCTGAATAAATGGAATGCAAATACAGCTGAAAATCGCATGTTATCATTCTTTAACTGCGTCTTCATCAGTCACTGCTGCTGGTAAACAGCACGAGAAGGTCCAAGAATAGCGTAGATGAGACATCTGCATGTTTTTTATGCAATTAGCTGAACTCGAAATATGTCTAGTGTCGACCTCATCTAGAGAACACTACCCCCACTGTCGTTTACAGTAATTCATTCAATCAGAGCTATGGGAGAGCCGTCATTGTCTGTAGAAAGAGCCTGGCATGTTTTGGCGCTGTGTGAGTGCCACCCCGATGCCCTGCCGGCAGGACAGCTCAGCCGGGCTCAGGAGAAATCTGAACTGTGATCAAGAAGCTCTGAATGAGGTCTTGGCTGTGCGGCTCCCTACCTCAGGAGACAGTGCTGACTTAGCAGTCTGTCACCTCACAAGACGCTCAAACAGCGCAGTCGTGTTCTTGTTGTCTTGTTTTTGCTCTAAACTGGTTCCGACTGCTGCAGGATTCTGTAATACTTTGATTTATTGCTTTTTCCTCCCTTAGCTCGGACTAAATGAAACGCCCCGAGGTTTTTCGTTGTTGTTCCGGTGAGGTGTTGATAGAAACCCGAGCATCTCGCATGCAATAACAAAGTGGAGCGAACTACCATTCGAATCCAGCAACCCATGTCTGCTTTCATCTCCCAGTGTTGACCTGAAGTAGCCTCCCTCAGCAGGAGCGTTGTTGATTGAGGGAAGGAGACAAGAAGGAGTCTCGTTGCGGTCGAGACACAGTGGTTCCATTGTTTTAGTTTAGCCACAGCACA
Organism: Chelidonichthys spinosus; assembly: GCA_029853015.1. Classification (NCBI taxonomy): domain Eukaryota; kingdom Metazoa; phylum Chordata; class Actinopteri; order Perciformes; family Triglidae; genus Chelidonichthys; species Chelidonichthys spinosus. The sequence goes on from CM056840.1 coordinate 19,279,986, forward strand.
TCACAGTAGCACACAAACACACAATTTCAGGCTGTGGGGTTCCTGGAGACGTTAATTAACAATCAAGCAACAGCGGTTTTTACTTTGGGGACATTTTAATCTCATTTGGAAAAAAAAATATACCGTATATATTTTGCATCCACTCTGCCCTTTTTCCTTTTGCTGGCTCTCAGCAACATCCCGAGAATCAATGTGAGGCTGCGCTCCAACTGGCAGGCCAAATCTCATTTTGGATATATTTTGTACTGGAATTAGATTGCTGCTCAAGTCTGGGGGAAAAATACAACCTGGAAACTCATTATGGCAAATCAGATTTAAAACACATTTATAGATGGTCCGAAATATCATTCAAATCAAATTTCTACCGTGTGCGTTAAGTCCAGCCACTGCAATCAAATGTCATTTATGACACAGGAAATGCACGAAGGGGCCGAGCGCCAACTTCTCATCCAGAGCACCCGGAAATCATTGATTGTAATTGCTTTTGGGATCATCTGGGTTCTCTGTGCTACATGTGGTCTGCTGCTTGCTGTTTTTCTTTCACGCTGGAGGAAAAACGCCAGTAGATGTGTGTCCTGAAATGACTTCTGTCAATGTATATGCACATAGAAGTTATTTTAGGAGACGCAGAAGATTAGCAAAGAAAAGGGCAGAGAAGTGGAGGCTTTACGGGAAGTATTTGACTCCCTACTTAAGGATGATCGGTAAGCCACTTAATCGATTAGTTGAGAAAATTAATCAGCAATGATTTGGGTCACCGATTAATCAATTAAGTAAAGATTTTTGGACTTTTGGTCACACATAGCAAGACATTTGCTGATGTTATGTTTGACTGTGATATTGTGATGGGCTTTAAAAGATAAAATTAAAAAAGTAATTAGATATCGATCATAAAAAATAACCACAAAGTCAGGGGAAGTATGTTTTCTGTTATGCTACCATGAGGTGGTTATAAAAGGCAGAATCTTGTGCAAAAGCCTCCATTTTTGTTTGTTGTGACAGCGAAACCTCCCCACATATTACCTGCTTCATGTGATATACACAAGAAATGTTATTATTACATACACAACAAGAATACAAAAAAAAAATGCAATCAAAACAAATAGCAAAATAGCAAAAATGTTGTTCTCCAGGTTTAGATTTTAATGTGCTCTGGAGGTTTCGGAAAGTGTATAACCTGATGCTGTGCCCCCGTGTTGCCTTTAGGGACCGAGATCAGTCGTGTAATTGGTCCGCCAGGTGAACAGTGCAGCTCTGCCCCTCCGTCTACAACTCACTGGAGATTTTCTACCCTGTCAGCACCTTCAAATAAACCAGTTGGCTGTTTTTAAAATAGCACTCTCACACACTCTACTTACTATTTGTGCCCAGCTCACCTCAAAAATGCTTTGCAGTTTCTATTTTTGGCCCTTTTTGCTTTGTCAATAAGACATTATAGCCTAATCTCCACAATGCCCAAATGCAAGCAGTTTATTATCTGCTGGCCTGTTGTTGACAGAGGGAAGACTCAGGTTGCGGGTGTGGAAACAAATGGGGGATTTTCACTGAAAGGATGTATCTGGTCAGCAATTACATCTGCAAATATCTGCAGTGTTATTTGGTAAACTGCTCGTGTGACTCAGATTCGTACCTGTGAATTTGCTCGAGCTGTTACAAAGTGAGAACCGTGAAATGCTCAAGATAATTTTTGGCCACTGATTTTTGTTGTTGTTGTTTTGTTTCTGCAGCGATCCTTACGTCAAACTTTCCCTTTATGTTGCCGACGAAAACAAAGAGCTTGCCTTAGTTCAGACAAAAACCATTAAAAAGGTAAGTCCGAAGGTAAGAAGTGATTCTGATGCGTATGTAGCATGCTCCTTACACACGGACCTCTTTCGGCTCGTGGTTTCAGACCTGATGAACTCTGATGTGTTTGCACCGTATCAGGTTGGCCTCTCCCTTTTGCGGTAATCTCCTCCCACACGCCTGCAACACGCATTTACAGTACTGCCACTCACGTGTGACTTTGTTCATTCCCCTTTTAAGCCACAGCTCCCTCCTAATCCCGTCACAAACACGACTACCACCCTTCCCTCAAATCATAGGCAATCGTATCATCTTTGAGAGATGGAAACCACCGGAAGGCACCGGAAGGCAGTGCTTCCTTTAGCTCAGTAGAGTGTAGAGGGAGACATTGGGCAAGTTCGTTTCCCCCCCAGTGGCCTATTTTGGGGAGGAAATATATTCACAGCAGGGGGAGCTATTACCTATTATTAGTGTTAACTCCATTCAGAGAAAGCTTTAATGTTCATGTGGGCTGTGATTATTATTATTTATTTTTTTATTTGCTGCCCACGGTGCAGAAAGCTCTGGGCTATATGGTTTAAAATTAACTTCTGCGTAACATGTTATTCTGCATCACGTGTTATATAATACACAGGCGGGAATCCCCCAGTGATTTCTTCTGTAAATTCCTCCTCTTTTATTGGTCGTACAGGTCAGCTACATGTAGCTGCCATCCAACCCTCTGCTGGAGTCGGCCAGCTCGGGCCTCCATGCAGGCAGACATATGCTGCCAGTGGCCACGCTTGTCGTACTGGATATAAATAGCTGACAATGCACTGCTATGTGGAGCAGAAAATGAAGCATCGCCGCTCGGCTCTTCCATGAGCTCTATGTGTCTTTAAGTGGGACACCTTTGATGGCGTCTTTGTCGTTGATGAAGAGTGTGGCTTGTGGCAAGATGGCATGAAAAAGGATGACAGACGTCGGTAATTAGAAGCTGCCCTGAGCTTCTGCCAAATATTAATTATTTCACCAAGAAGAATTTGACAGATTTTTTATTTTTTAAGGGCAGTGGGTTCATTTAGGATTTTCTGCCATCTCAGCTGTTGTTTTAACAGAGATGTCATTTTTATCGCCGCCGTAAAAATATCGTAAAGTGTTCATTCATCAGAGTGACTTGCGAAATCAGGGCTTCGTCGACATTCTGGTGTCATTTCAATCAGCGGAGGAATTTTAATGATATTTGTCACATAGTTCTCAGTCCAATAAAACGTCAAATGTGTGAAGCAGGACGAGGAGAGCCTGTGTTGTGTCTGCATATAGAGCTGATCATCCAAGAAAGTGGATGAAGATCCTCATGGCTGTTAATCTAGGGACTAATGCCAAGCACCGGGACACGGCGTTCACTACGAACTTCCCCTTAACATCATAAAAGGATCATTGACGCACAAGATTGAGCCTTAATTTTCTCAGTTGGGCTCTTCTCTTAGTCTAAGTTGGATAGATTTCATACATCTGTTCTGATTTTCTGTGTAAACTGATTACGGTGTTTACTGTTAATTCATTATCAGCCTAACCCACGTCGGTACTTTCCGTTTCAGACCCTCAATCCCAAATGGAACGAGGAATTCTACTTCAGAGTGAGTTCAGATTTCCAACTGTTTTGTGTGATTTTATTATTGTTTAGTCTGGAGTGGGCGTGTCTTTTGTTGCACATTAATTGAGAGCCGAGTTCCTCCTCCACCACCATAATTAAACGGACCATATAACGAACATTAGACGCACACACGCACGATTACTTCTCACTGGTTATTTATTTAAGAATCATGCCTCAGCATTATGTTATGATGATTTGCTGTTTGACCACTTTCAACTGCAGTGGCCGTGAATTATTGTGATGCAGAAGCAAGCCGGCTCCGTTTGTTGCTATGCATGTGTGTCTACATTTGCCTTGTGTGCCACATAACAACTGGATGACCGCTATCTAACCTCTGCTGTTATTTTGTTGCTAACACAGGTTTGTCCGCAGAATCACAGGCTACTCTTTGAGGTGTTTGATGAAAACAGATTGGTAAGATTCACACTTCGTAACCTCTCACCCTTCACTCACTCTCTCGCATAGATCGCACATTATTGTTTAAAATGTCTTTTCAGTCACGGTTTGACAGCTGGTCACCAGTAATCCATTTAGGTAGCGAACCTCACGCCTCCTTTTAATTTACTCCACACAGCTTGTCGGCACTTCAACAACTATTTAGACATTGTGTCTTTTTTTTGTTGTCGTTGATAACATTGGATAACGTTCCATTTCCTTTGGTGATAATGAGCTTTCCATGAGTACTTTGTTTTATGGTTCACTCTCAGTTATGCCATTAAGACATCAGTTTGCCACCAAATAAATTGTGATGATGCGGTTGTGTCGTTTTCTACACCATTTTCCTAAATTAGCGTTGCTGTCATTTCACCACAGGGATCATTAACAGCCTGGATTGTATTGACTTTATCTGCAAAAGCCCATGTCTTCACAGTTGCCGTCGTGTGATCTCTGAGAACATTGCTGGATTTGATAGTTCACTAACAACTCCTACATTTCTCTGATGTCGAATTTCTCAGATTTCCATCACAGTTGAACACTAGTTTCATTGACTCGTGATGTTTAAGCCCGTTGTAGACCCCTCCGTTGCCATGAGAACTAGATTAAATGTCTGCACAATGTCAAGGGTTGCAGCAATTAAAAAAAACGGCACAAGTGATTGTTGATAATCAATTCACTCATTCCCGCTGTATAGTCTTCACCTTTGTGAACCCTCTGAACAGGAGAAAGTGAAGTGGTTGTTTATATAATGAAGACATTATTCCGTGGAAGAATGGATAGGCTTCCCTCTAAGGGGTTCAGAACTGTAATATTTTGTTTTTTATGAGGCGTAACTCTGGGGTGCGTGTCTTGAGTTTAGATAAAACAAACAGCGGATGCGGCCCAACATAGTAGTGATGTTGTTGGCCGGATGAGGCACATTCTGTCCGAGCCTTGCAGGTTCAGGGCTTTTGAACGCCGAGTCCCAACGTGGGAGGTCGAAAAAGATTCTAGCTTGTGATTTGAGCCACATCCTGCAGTGTCCCTGATAACTTAATGAATTGAAGGTACACGGTGAGATTAAATCTCATTTAACCACTTTAATGTGCACGTTACTGATAAAAATCTGTGAATACATTAGTGGATTTCGTTTGCATGTTCGAGAGGGAACAGCCGTTGAGAAAAAGGGCAGCTTGAATTATTCCCCCCCTCCCTGGTACACAGTGGAGCTCTGCCGCTGTATGGGAGAGGACGACACAAGAACGGCACTAGACCGGGTAGCCTCAAGCCTGGTCCTCTCCTTATATGTCTGAGGAGGTGCTTTTCTGTCCAGCTCCTCCACCACTGGCCAGGATTTCTCTTTGGAGGGGGCTGCTTGTTCCCTTGCAACCATTAATTTATGGTTTATTTGTCCAAAGTGATGAAACCTTAAGCTAAAGCACGAGAACGATGCTGATACTTATGAAAGTACGAATGCTGGAGAAGCACTAAATATATTTTGAGCTACTGCTGGAGAAACTACATGCCTGATGGTGAATATAGAATGTAAAGATGGGTTGAAAAGGCCAAACGCTACAGCGTAGCGCTTTGATTCGAGGCAGGCATTTTGGTGAGCTGGGCTCTCTGCCATTGGACCACACATTGGCATTTCTTTTATACAGAACATTCTCCATAACATTTCACACACATTTATTGACTAACACTGGAGGCAGTGTGTCATCGCAAAGTGTACCCGTCTGCCAAGCCACGATTTCTTCTCGCTCGACAGTCTTTTTTTTTTTTTTTTGGCTGTTGCTCTCCTCCTGAAGTCAATATTGCTTGTCTCCTCGATGCTCTCTCGTCCACAATGGAGAACTTTCATATTTTTTCGCCTTTCCCACCGTATTGCACCATCGGTGTCTTGGCTGTCAGCTCGCTGCAGCTTTGTTTTTGAGGCGGATCAGGTGACTCAATGAGGACTAAACCATAGGTTGAAGCTGTCATAGAAGAGGGAACAGGCTTTTTGGATGATGCGGTTCTGAAAGGCTAAATTATCATAAGGGCTTTGCTCGTTCTGTGCACGGGCACCCCAAAATCTCTGGTCTCAGGGCAAAGTATCCCCACGTTTTCACATGCTTATCCATCGGGGAAGTCACTGCAGTATAAAGAACCCTCTCATGGATGTACACTATGTCGTGTTTCTCAGTCTCGGTTTCTATCTTGCACCGTTGCCAAACACTACATTACAAGTACTCAAGCATCATAATTTGTGTGCCTGAATTCAGTGTCGCAGACTTGGATCACAGCTGAGTCGTGTCTTGGGCGGTTTTTGGACGCAAGCAAAGTGGTCTATAAAACCACCAGACAGTTAAGTGTTTGGCTGTATATGGGAGACATCTTAGTTTATTCTGTCTGAAGAAGACTCGGATCTCTTTCTCCAGAGAGAATTGTTGCTGTTGTGCCTTATCAAAGCAGCAATCTGTCAGATATTCTGCTCTTCGTTCTGCTGCTGCCTTTTTTTTTCCTGGACCATTTTTAGCAGCAACTTCCTTACACTTCTTTTTTTTTCCTGTTTCCAAGCTACAAGAAAAAACAGGGCTCAATATGTCCTCCAGTTTTGTTGTTGAATCTAGCATTTTTAAGTGGGAAATATTCATGCGTAGCCGTTGGAAAAGAGGATGTGAATGTAGGCAGTAACAGCAGGGTGATGTTATGCCCTTAACCTTCCTGTTACCCTCAAAGTTTCTAACATCTGTTATCCTTCGGGTCAGTCTAAACCTTCAGAAAATGATTAGAATCAAAATCACTACCCAGGTTTACGCTTCAGGTACTTCATGTTTCTTTGTTGACAACCTAAATAACCCATTATATAAAACATAACCCACCCGCCCATCCCTTTGTACATCCAGGATATGAAAAATAGGCAAATCCCGAATAAATGTCTTGACATTAGCAGCAATAAGTCTACTCGGTCGCTCAATGGGGAGCTGGACCACGGAACTTACCATTTCTTTTGTAAAAGGGAGGGATGAGCGGTAGTGCATGGTGTGTGTGTTTTTTTTGGGGTGGGGGGCAGTTGGCACTTTAGGGCAGCATGGGGTTGTAACAGGAGGTGCTGGGGCCATTTGTGGTCACATGACTTACAAGCAACCCACTGTCACCTCGGAAACCAGGAGCGCCGGTCGCTCTTATCCAATCATGTCAGGAATGCTGGCCGTCACTCGGCTCAGGCTATTTCTGCTGTCTGTCGCTATTGCTTGGTAGTGCTAAGAGTCTGGCATACAGGGATCCTTCTTTACCTCCCACCCCCACACCCCCGACCCCACCGCCACCTCACCCTTCCCCACTTTAGCCTCCACTCTGCCATTCCTGAGAGTGCGCAGCGTAAAGTTGTCAGCTCTTTTGCAGTGGCTGTTCAGTTTTTGCGGCGTGACTTCTTTCCCTCCATACGGTTTACTGTGGAAGGAAAGTTGTGGAAGGGACTCGGAGAGGGTGGGAGGGGTGGGGGTTAGGGAGAGTGGAAGAAAAAAAAAAAAAGGGGATCAGTCATCCAGCCAGCCAAAGGAGAGAAGTGGGCGACACTAAGAGACAGAGACTGGAGCCAGAGGAGAGAAACCAAACAACCAGTCAGAGAGAAAGTCAGAGGCAACGGGAGCTGTGGGACGTGAGGTGAAAATGGCTCAACGTCTGCGTTTGTACTTTGGCTCGGGCCGCAGTAACACGGCCCCGGAGATACTGGAAGGAGACTCCGAGGAGCAGCAGGGAGACAACGACGTGGTTGCGGCGCTCCGAGTGCAGTCGCCTCCGGCGTCGACGGCCTCTTGGGAGCCAGCTGCGCAGCTTGCCCCTCAGAGAGCTTCGCGGTCGGAGCCTTCGCTCAAACGCAGCTCCTCCATGTTCATACCCCAGCTCGCCGCCTACGCCGAGCCGCGGCCCACCAAGAGCTCCTCCATGCACATCTCCCTCCAGCGTTCCAACGGATCGAGTAACGGAGATTCCCGTGGTTACGCTGATGATGTCCCGCCACCCTGTTACACTCCTCCGGGACCTGCGCCTGCCTACACCGAACCACAGATCCAGGAAGACGTTCCATGGCACCCGCCTCCTCCGTACTACAGCCCAGAAACTTTAAACTCACCGACTTCGACGGAGCCGAACCTGCCCAAACGTAGGGTCTTTAGCATCGGCTGCAATGGCCATACTATGCATAGCAGAGGCCAACCTGGTATTAGTGTTGGGGGTATCTGTATCCAAAGGAACTCTCCTGATGGATCTGACATCCAACATTTCAGAATCCACCCTTATGGTGGTCCTGGCTGGTCTGTCCAGCAGCAGAGTTCGGACCAATGCGCTGTTGTTAACGGTGGAACACAGAGACTAGTGTTTCAGCTCCAGCAAAATCAGAACCAGGATCAGAGCCAGGGCAGGCAACAGACTGCATCCCAGGAAGAATGCACAGATGTCGGCTTTGCCAGCTCCAGAGGTAGCCGCACGGTGCGTTACCCCCGGATCCGACTGGAGAGACGCTCGTCTCATCCAAGGCTCTTGCTGGAAAATCAACACCAGGAAACTTGCGCAGATAGCCAAGCTGTTGAGGAGAACCAAACAGACGTGGAGATAATGGAAGCAAGAAACAGATCGAATGGTTGTACTTTCAAAATCCGTGGGGATTCTTCCAGAAGGCAGCCTCATTTCAAGATATATTTTACCCCAGGCGGAGGTGGAGATCAAGATGTGAGCCTTGGCAATGATTTGACGAATAACCCCAAGGTAAAGATGAATGGAAAACTTCAGTACTGTCAAAATGAACAATATTTTGTAAATACTTTAATGAGATTTGTAGTTTTTATGATAAAGGAATGAATTTAAGAACAAATCGTGAATGGGCCGTCTCGCCCATAGGACATTTGGTTTGAACACATGATAGCTTGCATGTAGGGCAGCCAGAAGAAGAGGAACATTTAGTACTGCCTTGGGTATAACAAATGTGAATCGGGGGTGAAATTCATGCTACCTAAATTATGCAAGCGTTGTGGGACGTCTTAAGCATATCGTGTCTAATGTGTCACTGGCTGAATCCAGCCCAGTTGAGGAGAGATCCGTATGGCGCAGGAAGAGGGTGGTGACATTCTGGGAAGTGAAAAAGCACAGACTCCGGTTCTAAGCTGAAACACACACACACTGGCTTTTCTTTCACTTCGTAAACCACAGGTTTTTGAAGTTTTACACACATTGGCCAATTTGGTCATGAAAAAGGAAAACAGGAACAGGCCTGTGGATGAATGGATAATTTCTCCCTCCCCCCCGTTGCACTTGTTGCCTTCTGTTTCACAGAAATGTGACACTTAAGTTTGGTAATACCCTTAACTGCAGCCAGTGCTCTCTGAGAGTTGTCCGTTTCTATCTTTAGTCCGTTTCTAGTGCGGTTGTTGATTTTGAGAGCGGGGCAGGCGGCGTGTCTTCTTTGGCTCGAGACCGGTATGGATCCGTATCCTCGCAGCTGCTCCACGAGTGCTTAAGAACGAAGACGTTACCAAACCATCAAGATGTTCATCAAGCTATCAGTGTCTATGTCTCCTGAGAGCCTTTTTGATGTTACTGTGTGTTCCCCTTCCAAAGCTTTGGAAACCCACATCTAAAGATTTCCCTTTTATAATCACGTTGTCATATTACCCAATTATTTATTCACAATCTTATTCTGACAGCACTTGGACTTCTCAGCAGCAGTATCTGCTTTGGCTTACGACCCTTTTTAAAAATGAGGCAGTGTGTATTAACGGCCTCTTGTCCCAGATTTTGTGTAATGTATGACTTTTGAAGATTAATTTCACATTTTTTGCATTCAACATATTTCTTTGTCGACACATTCAGGAGATAAGATTAATTGAGTAGCAGTTTTCCAGTGCTCTCCGTTTTTACCCGCGTACTTATGATAAACCAGTTACTCTTACCCTGAATACATTTGTATTTTTTTTTTTCTTCTTTTGACATATTTTTTCCAGCCATACATGAATGCATTTTACACACAACCACCTCTCACTTTTTCTTGTGCTTTGTTTTTAGAAGACACAGGTGTTGTCTTGCCTCAGGGAATCCCGTCTTTTGAGAGAACAAGTAAATCCTCATTTAGACCTTGATGACAGGTCTTCCCCAACTTGAGTTGGGGTGGCCCTTTTGTGTGTGTGTGTGTGTGTGTGTGTGTGTGTTCCAGCCAGACTAGCCGGAGACATGTATGCCACAGTGCCATGCTCGCGTTACAGCTCTGCCCGACGCCCCCCAGTTTCCATTCACAAAGAGTTCCTGCAGGCCAATTGGTTTGCTATATTTACAGGATTGTGGATGGATGGGGGGCAGGGGGGGTCGGTGTGGGGGTTCTCTTTTTTTATTTTGGTCCGGTAGCATGCGAGAGAGGTTCAAATTGCTATTGTTGTGAAGGGCTTTTCTCTGTCAACTCTGAGCTCTGATACAATGCATGGTATTGTAATTCAGTCGTGTCAGCACGGAGACTGTTGAGTAGGTGAGACAACCTTTTCACACCTCAGTGCCAGACTGGACCCGTTGGAGGGTTCTGTATATTATAAACTCTCAGCCCTTTTTATATACGTTTATGTATCTTCATGGCAGCTACAACAACCATTCTGATCACTTTATTCAACTTTGCTACTGCCTTAAAGGATCAGTTCACCCAAATTACAAAAAGTATTTTTCTCCCACTTACCTCTTTTAGTATAAAACAAATGATTTACCACTTGAGTGTCATTGGAAACTGTTATGGCAGGCGATTGGATGAATCATCTGTCAATCAAATTCTTGATGAAGCCATTTTTTTCATTGAAAACATCTTTTTTTTGCATCGTTTTTTCAATTAAGACATTTTTTCTACTTCTGATATATCCGACACTGTTGCAGCATCAATGTTACTACCATCGTTGTATGGAATGGATCTTGCACACACCTAAACCACATCAGTAGCTGCCAGTAGCTCCTCACAGGATTTGATTGGTCCCCTCACACTGGGCACAAACGTTTCACTTGAAGTGATGGATTTCGAAGTGACTCACACAATCTGGTGACGTTGTGGGGATCCAGGTCCTGTTCAAGGTTGCTGGTGTATTATGTGCCGTGTATTCTGCCTGCAGTGGACAACCCTATCAATTTTAGCAGTAAGTAATCACCATATTATTATAAGCAGCAGCAACTTTGAAGAGACATTGCAGTGAATTTGGCCCATTTAAAAGAAAACACACCGATTTTCCCACATCAATTTCCCAATTCATCTAATATCCAAGTTGTTGTCGACTTGGGAGTTTTTTCCTCAAAATATTACTCCCCTCCCCCGGCTCTGTAATTTATTAATTTCTTTTGACCTACTACATTATCTAATATCCCATTGTACTGGCGTTGGCTGCAGAAATCTCAGAGATGGATATATAAATCATCCAAACCTATCTTCACACAAAAGTATGTGAGATGCGGTGGATGAGCTGTTTGGCTTTTTATTTCCTGACGTTCTTTGAGTTACACACCCTCATCCTCCTGTTCCAGCCTCCGTCCCTCCTTCTGTTAGTCGTTAGTAGCACCCCCTCCTCTCCGAGTGTAACCTGGCCCTGGGAGGCAGCTGCAGGCTCAACTGTGACCCTTTGATGACTCTGCAATTATATCCCTCTGCATACACATACCCACAGCTTAAAATGCTTGTTATTGTTAAGGACAAGAAGAAAAAACAGCCATGTGTCCCATGGGATACTGCTGTTGCCACCGACTATCTCACAGGTTGATAGTGAGATTTCCAGGTGAGCATTAAATGTGTGAGAGAGGGGAAAAAAGCCTGCAGGATTAATTGCGATTCTCAACTTTATTAAGAAATCACTTTATAGGTTGCAGGTCCTACAAGAGTGTAATATGATGCCATGAAGACTGCGTAGTCCAGGTTGCGTTTTGTTGCTCTCTCCCAGTTTAGATGGAGCTCATGACTTGTTTTGAAATACTTGGGAGTCATTCAAGAAGTAAATTAATTGTGAAGTTGGTCTGGGAATTGAAAGCAGATACTGCTGTAACTTAAACAGTAGTGGCTTTGGCTTTTCCAAGAAGAAGTTCTGTGTGTGTGAGTGTGTAGATGTGTGTGTGTGTGTGTGTGTGTGTGAGAGAGAGTGTACACATGTCTGTTTACGTGCCTGTGCATTAATACCTCAGTGTTTTTATGAGACTAATTTGTAACCTTTCACCATTGAATTCCAGCTCTGTTAAGTGTGTTGGGAGTCCGGCACACTCATGATACACTGATGATCAGAGTAAATCAGTGCTGTATACCTTAAACCCAGCTTATGTTTTGTTCTTTATATCCCAAAACTACACTTGAGACTTTACGAAGCGCTATGCACTTCAGATGTGGTTTGAAACTTTTTTTCTCATAGCTCTTCTTTGCTGAAAGTTATATCATAAATGGATCATAGGATCATAAATCTTTCATTTTCATTGTCAAATCAAGTTTACAGGGTTATTCACATACCAAATGTTTTATGAATGCAATGTTTTACACACGTGCCACACCCTTGAAAATGTCTTCTGTCGTATATTCGAGTATCAACAATGAATGACCAAACAAAAGAAACCGTGTGTCAGCGCTGCAGATGGCCAGGTTCCCCTTAAGTCTCCCACAGACCAACAGGGTTTTCCCGTAAGGTGATAAAGTGTCGGTCATTGTTACACCGCGGCCTCTTTCCTGTCAAAGCCGCTATCTACAAACAAACATCATTGTTGGCTCAATGCCTGTTGTCTAAATCAGTTTCGTCCCACACACAGGCTACTTCCAAGAATGGCATTTTCCATCTCACACAGGTAATCACTGCTCCCACTGGGGGCTGCTGCAGCGCAGCGCAATCACCGTCCATCCACCCCTCTTTTTTTCCTCTCCGTCTACGTTAATTTAGGACAAAGGATGGATAAATCTGCGGGCTTCTTAAATCTGAAACGTATACCTTCCCTGGTCCTCCCCCACCTGTTGTCACCTCCTATCCCTTTCTCCCCCTCTGTCTGGCTGACTTGGCTTCAATCTGGTGGCAGTGGGTGTTGTTTTTCCTTGCTGGGTTCACAGGTTCTTCTCCTATGAAACGAAACCAAAGGCCTGTCCGTAAATAAAACCTGACACCGAGCCTCCTACAATGGACACTTGTGGAAATACGATTGGTAGAGAAGATGTTGTTGCCTAATAGGCCACAACAAACTAGAGATTTGCTCTCATAATATTTATAGTTATAACAATAGATCACTGCAGGTGTTCATAGAATAAAATAAAAAAGGCTTGAGATTATTTCTGGATGGGGCTGTCCATGAAATTAAAATCTTTTGTCCCTTTCACTCTGTGGGGGAAAAAAACAATAAAACAACAAAATGCTGCAGGACCTTCTGGTGCGTTTGGTAAATCACCTTGACATTGTGCTTTGTTTTTTCTCTCCCTCTCTTTCCCCCGCTGGAAATGTTTGTGATTCTCCAGACACTCAAAAAGCTGCTCCGTTTAAAACGAAGCTGCCGAAGGTGACCTTTTCATTTTTTCCCCCTCTCTCCTAGACCAGAGATGATTTCCTGGGAAATGTTGATGTTCCTCTCAGCCATTTACCGGTGAGTAATTTGCATGTGTTGTGTGTGTGTGTCTGTGTGTGTGTGTGTGTGTGTGTGTGTGTGTGTGTGTGTGTGTCGGACTGACGGTTACAAGAGTGTTTTGAATACGCAGCTGTTTCTTATCTCAATTTTGCCTGATTAACCTCTCCGAAGGTCAGGCAAAGTGTGTGTGTGTGTGTGTGTGTGTGTGTGTGTGTGTGTGTGTGTGTGTGTGTGTGTGTGTGTGTGTGTGTGTGTGTGTGTGTGTGTGTGTGTGTGTGTGTGTGTGTGTGTGTGTGTGTGTGTGTGTGTGTGTGTGTGTGTGTGTGTGTGTGTGTGTGTGTGTGTGTGTGTGTGTGTGTGTGAGCCTCACAAGTAGCGCGTTGTTGTGATCAAACAGCACACTCCTTGTTAGAAAGCGAAGGCGGGTTGTCTCTAGAATATAAACAGAGGTGGCTTTCCTGAGGGCGGCTACCGTCAGAACTGAATGGAAAAAGCTACACTTGTCAAATTCACACACTGACATCTACTCGTCTGGAAACTGTGGATTGCCCTGGAGATTAAAATTTTTTTAAAGCCTTTGAAAAACAACAACATGCAGAGTTTTTATAGTTTGAACGGGACCTGAAACTCAAATAGAACCTGCAAAACATTTTTCAGCTCCTCTGCTCCGCCGAGAACTGTGCTGTCAGACTTATTGAAGTTCTGTCTGAAGTCGTGAACCTTAAAAGCGTATCAGTAAAAAGGTGTTTGGGGTTAATTATTAATGTTCTACGTGGCTCCCATAGGTCCAGGACATTTAGCAGCAGGTAAAAGCATCTGCTGAGTCATGTTGAGAGATGGAGTGAGTGGGCTGGGTATGAATCAGGAAACTTATTATAGTCATTAAATGGATAAATTGAGCCTGAATAAGCTACTGCTGATGCTTGTGTATATACGGTGTGATCTGCATTTTCTCCGTTTTTTATTTGAATCATTCGTTTCATGAATGACTTCATGTTATAGGAAGTCTTATTCATAGTTACTGGACTTTACTTGTCATCGCCTTTTTTTTCTATACCAGCTTTTACTTACTACTGAAAAGCCACATTGACTCATCTGAAGCTATCTGGCAGCTCCAGTTTTCCTTGTGGAAGCTTGAACTTCCTTGAACCCTTTTTACCGAACACCGTATGGCATGAAACCGTGTGCCCAGCACAAGTCACACATGAGAAAGAGTGCAGGCTCGGAACGGCAGCGTTTTCAAAACCGTCATTTGGATGCATCATTTACCAAACTCGATATCAATTCTTAAACGTCGAAGATGTGAAGGACGGTTTACGGCTTCACCGCATGTCAAATTATTTATTTTGCTTTCAAGATCATACGTTTGATCTGGGAACGGACGGATTCAGTGGTACGTTATAGAGCCGTGTGTGGTGAGCAGCCATTGTGGACTGGTTTGGCCCAGTCAAAAGGCTTCTCTGCTGTTCCATATGTAACAGGAGAAGCTCAACCATTGCATAATGATCCTGCAGCCGCGCTGCAAAGTCATGACTCTGTGTTTTGGCGCTGTCTGACATCTGTGTTTGCTTGTGTGTTCGATTGATTGCCGTCAACGAATGCCTCCTCTTAATTTGCAGACGGAGGACCCTGCTATGGAGCGGCCGTACACATTTAAAGACTTCCTGTTGCGTCCCAGAAGGTCAGTTTCTGCTGGATGTGGCAAACAGGATGTGAGGAGCAAACGGTGAAATGAGTCTTAGATTTTCGATTTGTAATATATGACATCTGATGTATTTTCCTGGTTTTAAAAGCTGTATAACAGTGATGTGATTTGTCTTTACCTTATTAGCCATTATATACACATAACTGGTGTTAATATAACATAAATCTTATTGTGTACATATTTGTTTTAAGCGATTATTTGGTCAAAAATATCATGATATTAGATTTTCTCCATATTGCCCGGCCCTACCCGATTTTAAGCTTCCAGTAAACGTCTAAGGTTAACAGGTGATTCAACCCACAGTGCTTTAACCAGGTTTTCAACACTACGTGGGGCTGGTGTCACGTTGTCAGTGTCAGTTGAAGAGTGAGAAGGTGAAAGAACATCTGGTGCTAATAGTTCTGGAAACTCCCCTGCGATTCTAAGCGTTAGCAGGAGGGTCCGGGCCACCGGGTTTTTGATGTGCTGCTTTTTAAGTGGGTCAATTTTCGCTGATGTCATCCTTCTAGTCACAAGTCCAGGGTGAAAGGTTACCTACGTTTGAAGATGGCTTATCTACCCAAACAAGGAGGACCCGAAGAGGAGGCTGGAGAGATGAGGGAAGAGGCTGAGGTAAGGTCTTGGCTGCCGATGTCGTTGGGAGATTGTTTTAACTGCTGACTTGGCATTATCTAAAGTGTGACTGGTTCGTAATAAACTAGAGCCAAACCAGAGTGTAGTTTTTATTCCTTCATTCCACAAAAAAAAAAGAAGAAGAAAAAAAACACTTTGAAGCTTCAAGATGAAAGTGAGCGTCCTTATTTGGACCAATAACAAGGAAGGAGAAGTGTTTTGTTTTTGTGCTGAGAGTGAGAGGAGAAAAGGATGGCTCTTCTTTATATTCTCTTCTTCTAAGAATTTGGGCAGCATCTCGCTGCCAGAATCTGGTGAAAGTTTTTTCCAGGTCAGGGTATGGAAAAATCATTTACTATACCGCCTGTTATTTGGAGAAATAGGAGCTTCTCCTCTGCGACTTTTATGTGCGATCTTTGTGTGCTCGAGTGTGGATTTCTTGTGGATTGTGGGAGAGTTTTAGGACGATGAACGTCTTCAGATAAGGTGCCGTTTAACAGCTAATGTATGGAAATATGAACGACCCTCCGCTAACCTCTTTCACTACAGTGTCCCACTGTGAAAAATCCTTTACCAACCGCGAAAAGAGAGCGTCACATTTGACGCTGCACTGATATTAATTCCGATTAGCTCAGTCATAGATCTTGTGGTCGGAGTTATGCCACCCGGCTGGCAGTTTGTCACACGGAACTAAACACCAGCAAACGCTAACACAAACATCTCCAACCACATCGCTGCAACAAGTGATCGCGGCATCTTTTAATGCATTTCCCAGCTTGAATCCCTCCTAATTCCGACGTCCATGTGTGTCCGACCAGCTGGGATATCTGTGATCACGGTCTGCTAGTGAGTCACTCACGCTGCCTCGTGTCAAACGGTCTGAACTTCCTCTTTCAGGGCTGGGATGAGTCCGCGGACTCGGGCTCCCAGCGACCCCAGCAGCTGCTTCCTCCTTTGCCCCCGGGCTGGGAGGAGAAGGTGGACAACCTGGGACGCACCTACTATGTCAACCACAACAACCGCAGTACGCAGTGGAAACGGCCCTCCAACATGTACGCCCCATCTCTCTGTCCTCGCGTTTCTTTGTTTTAGAATCTATTTTTACGTTACGTCAAATGTTAGTTCAGCCCTTTATTACGTAGGCGTATAACTCCATGTCTAGGGGTCATTTTCAGTATGAGTGAATCACTGGGTCAGTGAGGCCAAATCCGGCTCAAGAATTCTACTCTAATCTATCAATAGCATTTTGGTTTTCATTTACAGTAAACCTGGCTTAATTTAATGGTTAGGGCGTACCTAAAATGACTGTATGCAATAGTTCAAAGCTTTGTAACGGTGTTTGTTTCACACTTCAGAGAGGTGAAGTGGTGATAATTAGTATTGTGTAGAATTTGTATAAATAGACCACAATGACAGCTGTAATAAATGTTAGGTTTTTATCCGACGGAATATTCTGCTCCAATCCATATTTGCTTGCGTTTAGCTTTTCAAAAACAATATTTTCACTCCCGCTCGCTGAAAAACTGAGAAGGTATATTCATTAGATTTAGTTTATTTAATAAAAAAAAAACCATAAAATCGGATGAATCACTTCAATCAAATTGAGGTTTTTATTTTTAAGCTCAATGACTTCATTCGAGTCATTCGATGCTTCATTGGAAAACCTCAAAGAAGTTTTAAATAATGACATTTAAAAAAAAGACATTTAGTACAGCCCTACATATTTCATACACAGTCACTTACTAACAGTTTTCTTGTATGTGACATATCTTCCTCCTCCAGGGACGTGATTTCGGAGACCGAGAGTGACAATCAGCAGCGGCAGATCCATCAGGAAGCGCACCGCGTTTTCCGTTCGAGACGCCACATCAGCGAAGACCTAGAGAACGAGCACCTGGAGCCCAGGGACATCGACAACGTGAGGAATACGCCATGCAAACACGGAGCCACAGTCGTAAACAGTTGGCGGTAAAAGGGGAATAAATCATATTTCTTTTTGTTGTCACCCCCTGTAGTCCTGGGAGCTCATCACAGAAGAGGATACCCCCGACGCCCAGTCTCAGCCTGGCCCCTCTTCTGCTTTGACGCCGCAACTGCCAACGACCCCCGTCACCCAGGAGTTCTCTGAAGATTTAAATCTGAGGCTGTCGCTCACTCCCGACACCAACGGCGAAGTGCCAGGCCCCAGCTCGGCTCTGGTGAGACTGTGATCTCTAGTAGTCAAAATCACTCCACATCCTAATGACGTAATGGTGGAAAATGTGGCTTTTTGTGTCAGATATTAGAGCGACTGCTTAATTATTATTATTATCTTCTTTTTTTTTACAGAGCCAGCTATCAAACAGACTCCGATCCTCAAGTATGACAGATGGTGTCAGTGATCAGGCCCAGCCTCCTCCTCTTATGGTACATATTTCTAAACCCCACATTTTCCCTCAATCTTCTCTTTCTTCCTCGACGCCTTCCCTTTCCTCTTCATCGGCATGTCTACATGCTGTGGGTTTACTACACATCAACTCACCTTGTTCCTCCTTGCATTTAAAATATCCACTTGTTTGTGTCAGGCCCGTACACGCTTCCTCCTCACCGTTC
Organism: Chelidonichthys spinosus; assembly: GCA_029853015.1. Lineage (NCBI taxonomy): Eukaryota > Metazoa > Chordata > Actinopteri > Perciformes > Triglidae > Chelidonichthys > Chelidonichthys spinosus. The sequence goes on from CM056840.1 coordinate 19,298,312, forward strand.
CTTCCTGCTCTTCGATGCTTCTTCGATTCTCCCCACTCTTTCCTTCTCGGCTCCGTTGAATAACCACACCTCTTCCTCCCCCTCCTCTCCCACTACTACTTCGCCGCTCTTTGTGATTCACTCGCAGCTACGCGTGATGTGTTGCAGAAATGTCGGCGTTGCAGCTGCGCGCCGGCGGAATGACCGTTCTAGAAACCGTTTGCAAAGTGCAGCGCCGCATCAGACCAAACGTACCCCCGGAGAGCCCTGAGTCATAGCGTCAGTGGGAATTCGACTTGAGCAAACTGTCACAAGATCTGAGTCAGATGTTTTGTCACAAAGCTGAGTCACGGCTGTGGGTTTTTGCCAATCGTCGAGCCAAGGAAAAGTACAGGTGCTAATGACGGCCTTTCCTCTCAGTGACGAGTCTCTGAGGCCTGGAGAACAGGGGGCTATAATTAGCACGTTAGCGGGAGGACATATGGACGTTTAGTTACAGTTCCACACTTCCTAATCGTATTATGTGTGTGTAGGTGGATGGGTGCTGTTTGTACTGACCAATGCATATGACTTTGTGGGTAAAGGTAGCCTCCACTTGTCATTATGAGTTAAATATAAGGCTGGTGTCATTCTAGATTTGTTGTTATTGTCATCAAATCCCATGAAAGACCAAAACTAACGATGTGTTCATCTGGCTCTCGATAGTTTACGACTTCTCTGCCCTCCATATAGGATCCCGACCTCAAACACGCTGTTTTCTACTAAAGACGAATTGATCATAAATCGTTTAAATAAATAAATAAAAAAACCCACAACTGTAGTTTTCAGGAAACATTATTTAAACAATAGTCAATGGTGTTTGTTTGGGCCTATTTTCAGCTGTGGATTAATACACATTTTGTGCTCCGTTGAATATAAACAGAAGCAGGATGGTGAGTGTGGGAGTGACTCAAAAATAAACCAAAGTGGCTTATGTTGATGGTAATGAAGGAACATGTCATCCAGTGCAACAGTGAGGCTCAACAATGGAGGCCAACAGAGTACTGTATGCCAGACTCTTAAAGTAAAATGAAAGAATCATTGGTTTTGGTCTTGGGATTTGTCGACCATAATAAAACTACAGAATATCAACATATTTATCCTTTAATGGGAAGTTGTGTGTTGACCTTTAACGTCAAAATGTCTAAAATACAGATCTGTGTTGTTTGAATTCTTTCATGGTTTAACATCAGAAACTATTGAGGTCCTTCTTCACTGTAGTTGGAAGGACGTTTACTATTCTGGGGTTGGTCGTGATGCAACTAATGAGTGCACGTGTGTTACAGGTTATGTAGCGCTGCTGAAATACACCGATGTCGTCATCTAACTTTGTTTTGTTTTTTTTCTTTTTCTCATTGATCGCTCTCTTTCCGTCTTGAGATTCAAATTCTCTATTTTTTGTGTGTGAACTTTCTCTGACCTGCAGCACAGTAATTCACTTTCACTGCTCCAACATACAGAACTGTTTTCTCTGTATCTTAAGCACCATTCTCCACTTGGATTGTGATTAAAGATGCTGCACTGGCTGGGGATTAAATTTACTGCTTGGGGAAAATAATCAGCCTCCCTCCGTGAAAGGAAATTCAAGCTTCTGTGGCTCGGACTGTCTTGAATTCTTTGTCTGTCTTTATACAAAAGTTGATTTACTTTTACTCAAAAGTTTCTGACGGGTCACTGCCGAACTCTAAACTACATCTTGTGTGATCACGTCATCCAATCGCAACTTGCAGTAAATTCCAAATGAATTGTGCTCTTTCCTGCTAGCCATCCACCTCACAGCTCGTATGCTTCAATATGCAGATTCCCCCCGTTTCTCTCACTCCTCACCCCCTTTGAGAATCAACCCCCCCCTTTGTGCATTAAATTTTTCCTCACTCAACCTTCAGTACTGCCCCACACAACTTGCCCCCCCCTCTCTTAATTCCACCCTGGTACTGAGAACATCACATACTCTGAACTAAAGACCATCTTCCCCTGTTATCTACCACCAGCAGGGTTCCCAGACCAGAAGAACAAGAGCTCAAACAGTCTCAGGTGGTGAGGAGTCTATGGTAATATCTCAGTTTGTAAAACAAGTTTAAAACCCTGTCAGTCGTGCACCTCGCAGTATCACAGACACGGTGATAGGGCTTTATGAATCACTGATAATACCCACACTTAGAGGGTAGGAAGCCTCAATCCTGGTGACAAATAATCAAACCAAATTTAAAATACAAAATGTTCATCCTTATTGAAGCTATCAGCGTGTGTGTGTGTGTGTGTGTGTGTGTGTGTGTGTGTGTGTGTGTGTGTGTGTGTGTGTGTGTGTGTGTGTGTGTGTGTGTGTGTGTGTGTGTGTGTGTGTGTGTGTGTGTGTGTGTGTGTGTGTGTGTGTGTGTGTGTGTGTGTGTGTGTGTGTGTGTGTGTGTGTGTGTGTGTGTGTGCGTGCGTGCGTGCGGTCTTGTGATGTGGCAACCTGGCAGTAAATATTTAGTAATTCCCCTGTTCAGCCATTTATAACAAGCCATAAAGCTTTTTCTTTTGGAGTCAGAGTCCATTAATATTGAATATCTGCCCATCTGATACTAGTATTTACTTAAAAGCTAATAAAATATGCATCCAATTTATATAAAAGCTGTACACCTTATTTTTAATTACCTGCTTGATCTAAATGCTGGAGATCCTGATTTAAATCAAATATATTCATATAATTTGGAAAAATAAATAAATAAATAAATATATATATATTATATATATATTTTTATTATATCATATTTTTTAATATTTTTTTAATATATATAAATAAAATATATTAATATATACATATATATATACTGTATATATATATATAAATAAAATGTATAAATAAAAAAGTATATATATATTTTTGAATATATATATAGGGTTGGGTTGGGTTGGGTTGGGTTTGTACGTTTGGTATTTTCATATTTACACAAAAGCTCACTCACATCAGCAGTAAAGGGAAGCAGAAAGGAGATTATGATCAGCTGATACCGATCCATTCAAATATGCCCGGTTCAGCTCCTGGTGCACAGTGTTCGCTCTAGCACGTCTAAATATGATCACTGTGAATGATTTGATAGTTTGGTTGTCTACTTCAGTAATCTTTATGCTGCGGAACGTTAATAATTCACTCGGTAAAGTAGAAATGATCCACTACTTTTCCCCCACGTGGTGTTTAGTACGACTATGTTTCACTGTCTTTTCTAGGTGAAGGTTCACCATCATTCACTACTTTCCATTTGAAGTCATATGTTGTTCTTCAACTTTAATAGTTTGTGTCGCTGCTGTGCAGCAGGGAAATGATTTAAATCTTGTGTTTTCCCTGTTAGATGTAGGGGAGAAAAATCCCCTCTGATTTTAATATTTCATCCCTCATATCCTTTCCCACACAGTGTCAGCCTGTACTCACTAGTTTGTCTTTGCTTTGCTCTCTCTCTACACTTGGCCAGTCTCCCTCGGCGACCGCTTACGCCTTGACCACCCCCGGCCTGCCCCCTGGATGGGAGGAGAGGAAGGACGGCAAGGGAAGAACTTATTACGTCAACCATAACAGCCGCACCACTACCTGGACTAGGCCAATTGTGCAGGTACAGCAGGTCCGAAGGCTGAGCTGGACTCTATGCATGGGACTGGACCTTTCCTCGGCCTCCCTGTGACGGCCGAGGCCTTTGTGTCAGACCTCTTCCTCTACCCCCCCTCCCTCCCCATGTTTCTCCTCTGTGTAGCCGTAATGAATGATGGAAACAGACGCCTCCTTTTCTCCTCCTCTTGTCTTGCTCTGTGCCCGGTTCTGTCCAACTTGACTGTATGTCTTCCTCCTCTTGTCTAGCATTTTGTCTGATACTCTGGATGGAGTGCAGCTATGTATCGGTCACGCCTTTCTAATCCCTGGCATGGAACTGCAACCACCACTCTCTCCCCCCCATTTCTACCCTGTTCTTTCCACTTGTCTTCCCCGCTGTCTTTCTGTCTGCGAATGCAGCAGCTCGACGTAGTCTGAGACTCTGAGTTCAGGGAGAGACATCATTTCTGCTTTTTTTATAACCCGGCGTTGAATATTATGCATTTCATCACATGGTCTTCTCATTCTCTGATTCTCATCTGTTTTTTTGTGTTTACTCAGAAGGAGAGGAGACGCCGCCAAATGATTAACATAACAATACCGTAGCATTGCTATGTTTTGGTACATTGTAAATGTGTGTACCGGCCACTCTGGTTTAGGGTTGTCGGTGACACTAACCTTCATTTTTCCAGTCATTTTTGTCCCTGTTTTCTAATCGGATGCATAATCCTAATCACTATATTTTAGTTGACCTAATTGATTGTGTTCTTGGGCCTTTTATATATATATATATATATATATATATATATATATATATACGACCCATGCTCTTGACATTTTAGGAACTAATTCCGCTGAGAGAAAATCTTGCATCCAGAACCTTCCCAGTGCAAGCAAGCATCTTCTGACAGCATGGCTTTTGTTATTTGGCAAACGGCACCTTATTCCCGCCCTGTTTAACCTCGAAAGTGCGTTTCTCACTGACAGCTGACTGAAGACGGAGCCAGCACCTCGGCGGCAGCAGCGTCAGCATCGGGAGGAGCGTCGGCCCTGCCACCTGCATCCACCCCCTCCTCCTCCTCTTCCAATGCCTCCAACAACCACCTCCATGAGCCCCAAATCCGACGACCTCGTAGCCTCAGCTCCCCCACTGTCACCCTTTCCACCCCCATGGAGGTGAGAATTAGCCACCCGTACCGCTCCGCTCCACCATATCCTCATCCTCTTTTCACGCCCCGAGGACGTATTTCTGTCTCCTCTTTCCTCCAGCCTTTACCCTTCCACACTTACTTGTCATGCAATCCTTCATTTCCATCCCTTTGAATATGACCAAATCACCATCCTCACCCATCTGCATAAACCATTCTTTTGCCGTCTCTCCTTTTTTCAGGTTACTTCTCTCTTGATGCTGCTTTCTTCCCTCCCTATAGAGTAGAAAGTACAGATGTTTATTTATTGTAGGGAGTACAAGTAAAAAGTATTTGTACTCAATGTGCTTCCCACCTCTGCTGCTGGGTTCTTTAAACTGATCACAGGTCCCACGAGAATGTAAAAAGCAAACCAACGGACATGCAAATCAAAGATATTGATCATGGAAACTAAATATTCAGTCCATTTTACTAACCAAATAGAAACTGAGGTCTCATGGGTAGTGTTTGAAGATTGATTTGTACAGCGTGGCATCCTCTGTTAATTTTCTAAGAACATTTTGGAAATGTATTCTTATTGAATGTATTGTTAAATCTATTCAGATGTAATATTCCACAGCAGGCCCTTGCAAAAGTCTGCAAAATCCCACCGTAGAGAATAGTGTAGTGGTTCGTCGGAGCTGCAGTGAAACGTTCAATTATATATTCACAACCAATTTTTAAGTAAAAGCAAGCAAAGGAGCACGCAGACATCAGCGGAAGGGCTTTTACTGTAAAGCAGCTGCTACAGATTAAATATGAGCATTGTTTGAAAAAGAGTGGAAAATAGATCATTTAGCCCAAATGACCCCTGATTTGAAATAAGCCACGCGTGAACGAGCCGTAATGGATCGCAGAGTAATTCCTTTGCAGTGTGTTATCGTGTCCCGGCTGCGTTCACAACACGTCTTCCAATGTTTTTCCAGAAAGCTTCCTCGTCGGTCAAAGTGGGGTTTGATAATCCAAACAGCAGGGGTTCTAGTCCCGTGATGCTACCGCTAACGACTTTTAAAAGTTCCACTGTTTTGGGCGTGAGCAGGTGAGCCACCATCCAAATAACCACACGGGATGATGATCCTCTTCTCACCCATGCTAAGTGGATCTCAACTTAAACTTTTAAATTTAAATTTAAATATTAAAACACCAGACCCGTTCTACCCTCTCGGACTCGGTGCTCCTGCCAGGGGATCAGACCTGAGGAGGGTTTAATTGAGGTGCACGTCTCCGTGTTAACAAGGCGTCGTGGAGGTAAGTAGTGGAGCGCTCACTGCGGAGACTCGTAATTACAACTTCCAGAAGGTGGGGAGGTCGGTGGATTAATTAACGCGGCTGTTTTTCTCTTTTAAAAATCAGATCAGACAATCATAATTACCGCTACAAGAAATAATGCGACGTGCCAAGTTGCCAACACTAATTAGCTTGAGAAACTTCGGTCTGATTAATGTGGCTTTAGTAGTGTATGGATGATTTGGTAGGTGTGTGGAATATCATGTGACCAAGGTGTTGAGTCTGCTTATAAGTAAATTATCTTCAGTTTGTGAACAAGTGAGTGAAAATCTACAAAAACATTATTTTTTATTTGTTATTGTTATATTAAGCCAGAAACAATATCTGGGGAATCGTTAAAAGCTGAAAATCTGTAGAGTTTTGATTTGACGTTTTGGACTTTTTGTCAACTGATGGAGATTTTCTTCCAGATGATATTCTGGTGACGATGATGGTGGTTTTTTCTCCTCTAATACAACTTCCTTGTTGCTGCCTGTTGCCTTTATTATTCAGTTACAACTTTAATGCTTCCCCTTCCAGTGGGAGTGATAGTGTCACGCTTCATTTTATGTATTTGTTCCCCTTTCGGTTGCAGGGAGCCAACAACATCCAGGTGCGGAGGGCCGTGAAGGACACGTTCTCCAACCCCCAGTCCCCCCAGCCGTCCCCCTACAGCTCCCCCAAGTCGCAGCCCAAGACCCAGCAGAGCTTCCTGCCCCCGGGCTGGGAGATGAGGATAGCCCCCAACGGACGGCCTTTCTTCATCGACCACAACAGCAGAGTCACCACCTGGGTGAGCTCGCACGCATAACGGGGCTGGAAACAAATCGGGCTCGAAACATAATTTGAGAAAATATGACTGAAGGGTAAAGCTTTTATTTTACAGGTCTGTAATTTCCTAACAATTTCCTACTGGGTTTCCAGGAAAGAGCGATTTTATTTGGTAATAATTATAGGGAATTATGAAGACCATTTTAAGTTCCAGTGATGCATGAACTCATACATGAAGTTTCCAATAACAAATTAGGGGTATTTTGTTTGTGTCTCTCAAAATCCTCATCTGTGTCGAAACACAACTAAACAAAAATAACTGTCTTATGCTATTAGTATCAAATCACATAGTTCTTTCCATGTTAGGACCCTAAAATATCGTCTACAGAGCAAATTAAACAATACAATGGAGTGATTTATATGAGCATTATTCGACAGTTCTGGGTATTAAATGGACATTAAAAATCCAGGGCAGCGGTTGGTGTTGATCTTTAAGGACCTTCTAGTGACATCTGCTGGTGTGAAATCTATATCAGGCCTTATTGGGATTCTGCTCTTCAGACTAAAGGGTTGTGTTGTATAAAAAAAATACATTTTGGGATAATTCATTAACATTTCTGCATCCTTCCTTCCTTTCTTTGGACACCCAGGAGGATCCCAGGTTGAAATATCCAGTCCACATGAGGAACAAGAACTCAATGGAGCCCGGTGAACTCGGTCCTCTTCCTGTAAGTACAGTCATATGAAACCACCTGCATATTTGACCTTTGGCCTAAGCTCGTAGATCCCAATAACTGCTCCATTCACTCACTCATTAACTTGCCATTTCCAAGATGTACTCATGTTCTAGATCAGTCTGTTTAGATCCCCGTTAGATAAACTCTGCCACGTTTTTTACATTTTGAGCCATCTTTTTGAAGTGGCTTTTTGCAGGAAAAAGATGAGACATTAATCTTGTGATCTAGACTATTTCAGGTTTATATCACATTTAGAAAAGAGAGAAAGTAAGTGGGAGAACGTAACTGAGGATGAGAAAGCCGAGTCCGGGGGCTGAGTGAGAATCCATAATTAGGAGGTGGCGATTGCCACCTGCACCATTATCTGTATGACATAAGACTCCGAACAAGTCCGTACGTTACCGTAGGTAGAGAATAACCGGAAGCTCCGTAGGTTTTTGTACATCTTCCACAGGCTCGTGTGATGTGTGCGCATGTGTGTGTGTTTCTCTCTCCCTCTTTCTCTCTTTTCTTCTCCGTTCTGGCGGATCTAATGTATGCTACTTCTTCTACACACCTGGCCATGTCATGTTTGGCAGAACCTACCAGAGGAGGTTGGTTGGTACCTCCCTCCCTCTGCCTTGCCTGCCTACCTTACTCGTCTGGTCTGGTCCAGTCTGGTCAAAATGCCTGCAGACAGCCTTGCGCTTTCTTTTGTTCTTTCCTCTCTTTTTTCTCTCTTTCCTCTCTCATGACCGGCATGGATGGACTGTCCTCCCCCCCTTCTCCCTTCTCCCTTCTCCCTTTCCTATTCATCGATATTTTCCCCTCTCACTTCCTCCCCCCACCACCCACCCTCAGTGTCTGAGGCACAGATAGACGAGTCTGGGGGGGAGGGCGGGTGGGACGAGGCGAGACGCCATGGGCATTTGTTAGAGATGGAAGTATAAAAGCAGCACTGAAGGAGGAGAACGGGGTTGAATAAAGGGGCAGTGGGAGGGAGCTGTACATGCATACTGGCTGTGTCCTGCATGTGTTATGTTCTTAAATCTGGTTTCCCCGCTCATGGAAACACACGCACTAGTACTGTGTTTCCCAAAACTTTTTTTTCTGGGGACCCACTCTTCAAAAAAACATCTCAAACCATCGCGACCCAGTTCAAAATAAGCCGTATCTAATTGTGAGAAGATCGAATTTGTGTGCCATTCCAATATTACAACTTTATTTTACCTTAAAATAGGTAAACCAGCCATTTTGAAGAGAAACATACGTTTTGATGAATCAGAATTTTAGTTTTCTGCATGTTAACTAAATTAAATAAATGATTTTTCCCGCTCATCAGTGAAACACTAGCCTTTTTATATTGGGTTATAAGCAGGTTCTAATTATATTAAAATACAAATATTTGGGCTTCCTCATGTGGCTCGAAGGTGTAAAAGATTTATGGCGACCCTAATAAATTGTCCCGCCGCAGACCCCCCTTTGGGTCCCGACCCAGTCTTTGGGAACGACTGCACTAGTAGGTTCGTCCTGTTTGACACGCGGTCAGACTCCCCGCCCCTTTACTCTAAACCGACTGTTTTAACTGTTCTTACTGTGTGTACCGGTTTTGAACTCGTAGTGGTGATTTAACCTTCTGTGTTCTGTGGTCGTTTCCCTCTGCCTTGTCTCAGACCTTGACTCAAATAGGAGAGAAAAATCCTTTCAGTTCCTTTTGTGGGCGTTTCATTGAGCTTTGCAGTCTGTGTTCGGACCGTTTAGTGGGCGGTCAAGTTCAAACATACATTTAAAAAAAAAGAAAAACAGAATTAAAACAAAAGTGGATGGATTTAAATGACTATTTGAGCACGGCCTGTTTTTAATAGTGCAGTCTAATGCTGACTGTGCTTTTTCTCACTTTTTTTATTCCTTTATTTTTGTTTTTTAGCCTGGATGGGAAGAAAGAGTTCACTCAGACGGACGCACCTTCTACATCGACCACAGTAAGACCTCCATCTTCACACTTTCTGTCCCTTCATGCTTGTATTTGTTTTTCAGCGTGTAACGTGATGTAGAGCAGCAGCATCTTTAACTGAAAGATCTTAACGATGCTAACAAACAGTTATTTTCATCGCTGATTTGATTAATGTGGTGCACGACTTCCCGGAGCTAGATGAGACCTCCTCAGATAACTAGTTTTGTCCGACTAAAGGCCCGAGTCTGTTTATATTATGTTCGTTATGCACGTTTGATGCATTTTTTTAATATATATGCTTTCAAAATATTTGAGTCATCCAGCAGTCTTGCTTGACAAAATCCAATCTCAGAAAATCAAACCTGTTCTGACAACCTTTTTGACGGATGAACGTCTCGTCTCGGAGTCGGCGTGTAAATGTGATTAAAGATATTCATTTAAAGCGGCTCACATTTGCTGAAACCACAAAAATGTGCTCGATAAAGATAATTAATCCATTATTGTGTGTTGTTGATTCACGTTTCAGTTAAATGACTGAACTCTGCATATTATCTGGCTAAAATCTGAGGAGAGTTTGTGTTTGTGCTTCATCCAGATACAAAGAACACGCAGTGGGAGGACCCTCGTCTGCAGAGTCCGGCCATCACAGGACCCGTGAGTAGTCAGAGAGTTTAACGCTGTGATCCAGCGTGTCGCCGGCCTCGCCGTCTTTGTGCAACAACGATAAAACACTTGGCGGTCGCCGCTCCACCTCAACAGCTTTCGTGTCACTCTATGTACCACTTCAGATACCGCTCTCCCCCCTCGCCACCTCCCGCTCCCTTAGTCACACTCCATGTTTTTGTATCTCAAAAAGAATGTATTTTCTCCTCCTTTAAATATTTAACATCACAAGCCGAATGTTAATAAGGATCTTGATGGGTTTTGTTGCTGGTTGTCTGTGCAGGCCGTTCCCTACTCCCGAGAGTTCAAGCAGAAATACGACTACTTCAGGAAGAAGTTGAAGAAACCGGTAAGTTCGTCTCCCGGGCTCCTTCTGCTCTAATTTGCTTCCGTTTTGGATTGTGCTCGATCGCACGCGTCGACTTCCGTGACACTGCGTGAACGGGTTCGACGTGTTAATGGAACGCTGAATATTCATCACAGTCATTATGCATTCGGTTGTCATTAACACTTGGGTAGGTGGAGAATGAAATGTCACTCCCTGTGTATGTTTTCCAATGCTGGAATATCATGTAAAACAATAATAGTGTTGGGAGATTAATTTGCACCTCCTTTGACACAGTGTTCAGTCCTGCTGGAGCATGTTAGAGTTCAGAAAGCATAATATGTTGAATATTTACATGGAATCCAGTGATCTGCAATGCAACGCCTACATAAAATATGCAGAAAGAGGAAATATAACGAGCTCTTGACTTATTAGTTGCGTTGTTGTAAATGCTCTGCGTGCCGTTCCAGGCCGACATCCCCAACCGGTTCGAGATGAAGTTGCACAGGAACAACATCTTCGAGGAGTCGTACCGTCGGATCATGTCCCTGAAGAGGCCCGACGTCCTGAAGGCACGGCTGTGGATCGAGTTCGAGTCAGAGAAGGGCTTGGACTACGGCGGCGTGGCCAGAGAGTGGTTCTTCCTCTTATCCAAGGAGATGTTCAACCCATACTACGGCCTGTTCGAATACTCCGCCACGTAAGTGTGTGTGTGTGTGTGTGTGTGTGTGTGTGTGTGTGTGTGTGTGTGTGTGTGTGTGTGTGTGTGTGTGTGTGTGTGTGTGTGTGTGTGTGTGTGTGTGTGTGTGTGTGTGTGGATTTACGGAGGAGAGGGGTTTAAACAGGATGTGAGACGGGAGGACCCCAGTGGTACTTCGGAGTACTGCAGGGTGTACTTGAGATATTATTTTTTATATGAATTAAAACAAAAACACCTTAATCAGAGGTTCTAAAATCATATTATAAAAAGTTATGGAATGAAGGGCTGTTGTAGGTTAAAATAATAAATAATTGAAAATACAAGGGTGTTAAACTAAGACATTCTCTGAGATTAAAAAAGCAAATGTAAGAGTTAAGAGAGAAAATTGCAAGATTATGTTTTGAGAAACGACATGGAAAATAGCTTCATCATTTATTTATTTATTACTAAAAAATTTGCCACATAAATCTCAAAATATCTAAGTATTTTTTTAATTCATTCGTGACTTAATGATCTTACAAATTAATGTAAATTTGGCACTTATATTTTCTTTGAATATTCCCACTTCCCTCGGCTCTGTAATTACTAATTATTATTTGACTCCTTTCTATTTAGTTGTACCTCTTTTTTATAGCTGTGTTTTTTAAAAACTACCATAAATGTTTGCTCTGAAAGAAATATTTCATTATTGAACAAAGTTTGAGAAAAGTTTGTTTAAAGCTAAAAGAAAATCTTTCTCCGTTTCAGATGATATTGGTTTCCACAAAGTGGAGAGGGGCAGAGTTCCCGCATCGTTTCCCTATGAGACTTGTTAAAGTTTACCTTTTTCCTGATGAACTTTTCCTCCCATTCAAAAAGCCATCCTGTAACAAACGTTTCCCACATACAGCAAATGTTAAGGTCATTAAAGTGACGTGTGCTTTGTTCCTTTTCCTGGCATCATCAATAGGCGACTAGGGCAAAGGTAACAACAGGTAAATAACACAGAGCAAGGCCACTTAAAAATTAAACCTCGCTTTAATTAAAAGTTTGCTTTAATAATAAAAAAAAGCAATAGTATTGAAATTAAACCACACTGTAATTATTCATCACCGTAACCTTTTTTAATTATTAAGTTTTAACATCATCATGGGGCTGCACTGCTTAAACTTTTCTGTCTCCCATTTAACGACGGTTTAAACCAAAGCAACATC